>JBBDGP010005835.1:0-90419 GCA_037952835.1 Lithobates septentrionalis | reverse complement strand
TGACCTCTCACCCACCTGACCTCTCACCCACCTGACCTCTCCCCCCCGATCTCTCACCCACCTGACCTCTCCCCTCCCCGATCTCTCACCCACCTGACCTCTCACCCACCTGACCTCTCACCCACCTGACCTCTCCCCTCCCCGATCTCTCACCCACCTGACCTCTCCCCCCCCGATCTCTCACCCACCTGACCTCTCCCCCCCCCGATCTCTCACCCACCTGACCTCTCCCCTCTCTGATCTCTCACCCACCTGACCTCCCCCCCCCTGATCTCTCACCCACCTGACCTCTCCCCTCCCTGACCCCTCACCCACCTGACCTCCCCCCCCGATCTCTCACCCACCTGACCTCTCACCCACCTGGCCTCTCACCCACCTGACCTCTCCCCCCCGATCTCTCACCCACCTGACCTCTCCCCCCCCGATCTCTCACCCACCTGACCTCCCCCCCCCCCGATCTCTCACCCACCTGACCTCTCCCCTCCCTGACCTCTCACCCACCTGACCTCTCACCCACCTGGCCTCTCACCCACCTGATCTCTCACCCACCTGACCTCTCCCCCCCGATCTCTCACCCACCTGACCTCTCCCCCCCCGATCTCTCACCCACCTGACCTCTCCCCCCCGATCTCTCACCCACCTGACCTCTCCCCTCTCTGATCTCTCACCCACCTGACCTCTCCCCCCCGATCTCTCACCCACCTGACCTCTCCCCCCCCGATCTCTCACCCACCTGACCTCCCCCCCCCCGATCTCTCACCCACCTGACCTCTCCCCTCCCTGACCTCTCACCCACCTGACCTCTCACCCACCTGGCCTCTCACCCACCTGATCTCTCACCCACCTGACCTCTCCCCCCCGATCTCTCACCCACCTGACCTCTCCCCCCCCCGATCTCTCACCCACCTGACCTCTCCCCCCCGATCTCTCACCCACCTGACCTCTCCCCCCCCGATCTCTCACCCACCTGACCTCTCCCCCCCCGATCTCTCACCCACCTGACCTCTCCCCCCCCCCGATCTCTCACCCACCTGACCTCTCCCCCCCGATCTCTCACCCACCTGACCTCTCCCCTCCCCGATCTCTCACCCACCTGACCTCTCCCCTCTCTGATCTCTCACCCACCTGACCTCTCCCCTCCCCGATCTCTCACCCACCTGACCTCTCCCCCCCCGATCTCTCACCCACCTGACCTCTCCCCCCCCGATCTCTCACCCACCTGACCTCCCCCCCCCGATCTCTCACCCACCTGACCTCCCCCCCCGATCTCTCACCCACCTGACCTCTCCCCTCCCCGATCTCTCACCCACCTGACCTCCCCCCCCCGATCTCTCACCCACCTGACCTCCCCCCCCCCCGATCTCTCACCCACCTGGCCTCTCACCCACCTGATCTCTCACCCACCTGACCTCTCCCCTCCCTGACCTCTCACCCACCTGACCTCTCCCCCCCCCGATCTCTCACCCACCTGACCTCTCCCCCACCTGACCTCTCCCCTCCCCGATCTCTCACCCACCTGACCTCTCCCCTCTCTGATCTCTCACCCACCTGACCTCTCCCCCCCCGATCTCTCACCCACCTGACCTCTCCCCCCCCCCGATCTCTCACCCACCTGACCTCTCCCCTCTCTGACCTCTCCCCCCCCGATCTCTCACCCACCTGACCTCTCCCCCCCCCGATCTCTCACCCACCTGACCTCCCCCCCCCCTGATCTCTCACCCACCTGACCTCCCCCCCCGATCTCTCACCCACCTGACCTCTCCCCTCCCTGACCTCTCACCCACCTGGCCTCTCACCCACCTGACCTTTCCTCTCCCCGATCTCTCACCCACCTGACCTCTCCCCCCCCGATCTCTCACCCACCTGACCTCTCCTCTCCCCGATCTCTCACCCACCTGACCTCTCCCCTCCCTGATCTCTCACCCACCTGACCTCTCCCCTCCCTGATCTCTCACCCACCTGACCTCTCCCCTCCCCGATCTCTCACCCACCTGACCTCTCCCCCCCCGATCTCTCACCCACCTGACCTCTCCCCTCCCTGATCTCTCACCCACCTGACCTCTCCCCTCCCCGATCTCTCACCCACCTGACCTCTCACCCACCTGACCTCTCACCCACCTGACCTCTCCCCTCCCTGATCTCTCACCCACCTGACCTCTCCCCTCCCTGATCTCTCACCCACCTGACCTCTCCCCCCCGATCTCTCACCCACCTGACCTCTCCCCTCCCCGATCTCTCACCCACCTGACCTCTCCCCCCCGATCTCTCACCCACCTGACCTCTCCCCCCCGATCTCTCACCCACCTGACCTCTCCCCCCCCCCGATCTCTCACCCACCTGACCTCTCCCCTCTCTGATCTCTCACCCACCTGACCTCCCCCCCCCCCCGATCTCTCACCCACCTGACCTCTCACCCACCTGGCCTCTCACCCACCTGATCTCTCACCCACCTGACCTCTCCCCTCTCTGATCTCTCACCCACCTGACCTCTCCCCCCCGATCTCTCACCCACCTGACCTCTCCCCTCCCCGATCTCTCACCCACCTGACCTCTCCCCTCTCTGATCTCTCACCCACCTGACCTCTCCCCTCCCCGATCTCTCACCCACCTGACCTCTCCCCCCCCGATCTCTCACCCACCTGACCTCTCCCCCCCCGATCTCTCACCCACCTGACCTCCCCCCCCCGATCTCTCACCCACCTGACCTCCCCCCCCCGATCTCTCACCCACCTGACCTCTCCCCTCCCCGATCTCTCACCCACCTGACCTCCCCCCCCCCGATCTCTCACCCACCTGACCTCCCCCCCCCCCGATCTCTCACCCACCTGGCCTCTCACCCACCTGATCTCTCACCCACCTGACCTCTCCCCTCTCTGATCTCTCACCCACCTGACCTCCCCCCCCCCGATCTCTCACCCACCTGGCCTCTCACCCACCTGATCTCTCACCCACCTGACCTCTCCCCTCCCTGACCTCTCACCCACCTGGCCTCTCCCCTCCCTGACCTCTCACCCACCTGACCTCTCCCCCACCTGACCTCTCCCCTCCCCGATCTCTCACCCACCTGACCTCTCCCCTCTCTGATCTCTCACCCACCTGACCTCTCCCCCCCGATCTCTCACCCACCTGACCTCTCCCCCCCCCCGATCTCTCACCCACCTGACCTCTCCCCTCTCTGACCTCTCCCCCCCCGATCTCTCACCCACCTGACCTCTCCCCCCCCCGATCTCTCACCCACCTGACCTCCCCCCCCCCCGATCTCTCACCCACCTGACCTCCCCCCCCGATCTCTCACCCACCTGACCTCTCCCCTCCCCGATCTCTCACCCACCTGACCTCTCCTCTCCCCGATCTCTCACCCACCTGACCTCTCCCCTCCCTGACCTCTCACCCACCTGGCCTCTCACCCACCTGACCTCTCCCCTCCCTGATCTCTCACCCACCTGACCTCTCCCCCCCCGATCTCTCACCCACCTGACCTCTCCCCCCCCCGATCTCTCACCCACCTGACCTCTCCCCTCCCTGATCTCTCACCCACCTGACCTCTCCCCTCCCCGATCTCTCACCCACCTGACCTCTCCCCTCCCCGATCTCTCATCCACCTGACCTCTCCCCTCCCTGATCTCTCACCCACCTGACCTCTCACCCACCTGACCTCTCCCCTCTCCGATCTCTCACCCACCTGACCTCTCACCCACCTGACCTCTCACCCACCTGACCTCTCACCCACCTGACCTCTCACCCACCTGACCTCTCACCCACCTGACCTCTCACCCACCTGACCTCTCCCCTCCCCGATCTCTCACCCACCTGACCTCTCACCCACCTGACCTCTCACCCACCTGACCTCTCACCCACCTGACCTCTCACCCACCTGACCTCTCACCCACCTGACCTCTCACCCACCTGACCTCTCACCCACCTGACCTCTCATCCACCTGACCTCCCCCCCCCCGATCTCTCACCCACCTGACCTCTCACCCACCTGGCCTCTCCCCTCTCTGATCTCTCACCCACCTGACCTCTCCCCCCCCCGATCTCTCACCCACCTGACCTCTCCCCCCCGATCTCTCACCCAACTGACCTCTCCCCCCCCCGATCTCTCACCCACCTGACCTCTCCCCCCCCGATCTCTCACCCACCTGACCTCTCACCCACCTGGCCTCTCACCCACCTGATCTCTCACCCACCTGACCTCTCCCCTCTCTGATCTCTCACCCACCTGACCTCCCCCCCCCCCGATCTCTCACCCACCTGACCTCCCCCCCCCGATCTCTCACCCACCTGACCTCTCCCCTCCCCGATCTCTCACCCACCTGACCTCCCCCCCCCCCCCGATCTCTCACCCACCTGACCTCTCCCCTCCCCGATCTCTCACCCACCTGACCTCTCCCCTCCCCGATCTCTCACCCACCTGACCTCCCCCCCCCCCCGATCTCTCACCCACCTGACCTCTCACCCACCTGGCCTCTCACCCACCTGATCTCTCCCCCCCCCGATCTCTCACCCACCTGACCTCTCCCCCCCCCGATCTCTCACCCACCTGACCTCTCCCCCCCGATCTCTCACCCACCTGACCTCTCCCCCCCCGATCTCTCACCCACCTGACCTCTCCCCCCCCCCATCTCTCACCCACCTGACCCCCCCCCCCCCGATCTCTCATCCACCTGACCTCCCCCCCCCCTGGTCTTGGAGGACTTCAGACGAATCCTAAATGTGGAGCGGTCCTCTTGGAGTCCATCACAATGCTTGGAATACTGGGGCCTTCTCCTCCACACATTGGAAGATCGCTGGAACTGATTGAAGTTTAGAGAAGCAAGCGGTGTAGTGGGGATCCTTCAATAATGTCATTCTGAGAGTGGAGGGTCTGTTAGGTCTTCCTCCCTCAGTGACCCCCATTCTCATTTCCTGTCCTGGTGTCACAGGAACAGGAAGTGAGGGGAAATCACTTCAGTGGAGTGACAGACCCAGACATCAAAAAATCCTGACAAAGATGATAATCTGGGGGAGGGGCTTAAAGGATTGATGGTAGATAGCAGTAGGTGGAGAAGGGTCAGTCATGATTCTTATCGTTTTGTGTCAGGACTACTTACCTGCCAAGTATTTCCAGCAGTTCAGCAATTCCATTGTGATGTTCCGTCTCATATATAAACCTGGAGATAAAACACACAAAGGCAGATAAAAGCCCCGCCCCATTCTACAATCATTGTCTCTAGTTCCATCAACTGCTGGAGAATCATTACCCACCGGACCTACCTTCCCCTCCCCCACTGATGGCATAACACCTACCTTCCCCTCCCCCACTGATGGCATAACACCTACCTTCCCCTCCCCCACTGATGGCATAACACCTACCTTCCCCTCCCCCACTGATGGCATAACACCTACCTTCCCCTCCCCCACTGATGGCATAACACCTACCTACCTTCCCTCCCCCACTGATGGCATAACACCTACCTTCCCCTCCCCCACTGATGGCATAACACCTACCTTCCCCTCCCCCACTGATGGCATAACACCTACCTTCCCCTCCCCCACTGATGGCATAACACCTACCTTCCCCTCCCCCACTGATGGCATAACACCTACCTTCCCCTCCCCCACTGATGGCATAACACCTACCTACCTTCCCTCCCCCACTGATGGCATAACACCTACCTTCCCCTCCCCCACTGATGGCATAACACCTACCTTCCCCTCCCCCACTGATGGCATAACACCTACCTACCTTCCCTCCCCCACTGATGGCATAACACCTACCTACCTTCCCCTCCCCCACTGATGGCATAACACCTACCTTCCCCTCCCCCACTGATGGCATAACACCTACCTTCCCCTCCCCCACTGATGGCATAACACCTACCTTCCCCTCCCCCACTGATGGCATAACACCTACCTTCCCCTCCCCCACTGATGGCATAACACCTACCTTCCCCTCCCCCACTGATGGCATAACACCTACCTACCTTCCCTCCCCCACTGATGGCATAACACCTACCTTCCCCTCCCCCACTGATGGCATAACACCTACCTTCCCCTCCCCCACTGATGGCATAACACCTACCTTCCCCTCCCCCACTGATGGCATAACACCTACCTTCCCCTCCCCCACTGATGGCATAACACCTACCTTCCCCTCCCCCACTGATGGCATAACACCTACCTACCTTCCCTCCCCCACTGATGGCATAACACCTACCTTCCCCTCCCCCACTGATGGCATAACACCTACCTTCCCCTCCCCCACTGATGGCATAACACCTACCTACCTTCCCTCCCCCACTGATGGCATAACACCTACCTTCCCCTCCCCCACTGATGGCATAACACCTACCTTCCCCTCCCCCACTGATGGCATAACACCTACCTTCCCCTCCCCCACTGATGGCATAACACCTACCTACCTTCCCTCCCCCACTGATGGCATAACACCTACCTACCTTCCCTCCCCCACTGATGGCATAACACCTACCTTCCCCTCCCCCACTGATGGCATAACACCTACCTACCTTCCCTCCCCCACTCATGGCATAACACCTACCTTCCCCTCCCCCACTGATGGCATAACACCTACCTTCCCCTCCCCCACTGATGGCATAACACCTACCTTCCCCTCCCCCACTGATGGCATAACACCTACCTACCTTCCCTCCCCCACTGATGGCATAACACCTACCTTCCCCTCCCCCACTGATGGCATAACACCTACCTTCCCCTCCCCCACTGATGGCATAACACCTACCTACCTTCCCTCCCCCACTGATGGCATAACACCTACCTTCCCCTCCCCCACTGATGGCATAACACCTACCTACCTTCCCTCCCCCACTGATGGCATAACACCTACCTTCCCCTCCCCCACTGATGGCATAACACCTACCTTCCCCTCCCCCACTGATGGCATAACACCTACCTACCTTCCCTCCCCCACTGATGGCATAACACCTACCTTCCCCTCCCCCACTGATGGCATAACACCTACCTACCTTCCCTCCCCCACTGATGGCATAACACCTACCTACCTTCCCTCCCCCACTGATGGCATAACACCTACCTTCCCCTCCCCCAGTCATTACTCAGACACCTACCTTCCCCTCCCCCAGTCATTACTCAGACACCTACCTTCCACTGATTATCCAATGGCAGGAATAGATGACACACCTGTAGAAGATGTTGTTGATGTGACGTCTGATGTACGCCCGGAGCCCCAGAAACTTCCCATAGATCCGGTGCAAAATCGTCTTCAGGAAATCCCGTTCCCGAGGATCTTCACTATCAAACAGATCCAGGAGCTGTGGGAGGAGCCAACGGGAATATGACGCACTAAGGTGACACCCATCCCCAACATTATTCCCCTCCCCCACTACACAGCCACACCCACCCCACCCCCAACATTATTCCCCTCCCCCACTACACACCCACCCCACCCCCAACATTATTCATACACATTTATACCCCCCTCCCCCACTACACAGCCACACCCACCCCCAACATTATTCCCCTCCCCCACTACACAGCCACACCCACCCCACCCCCAACATTATTCCCCTCCCCCACTACACAGCCACACCCACCCCACCCCCAACATTATTCATACACATTTATACCCCCCTCCCCCACTACACAGCCACACCCACCCCCAACATTATTCCCCTCCCCCACTACACAGCCACACCCACCCCACCCCCAACATTATTCCATACACATTTATACCCCCCACACACACACCTTACCGACATGACAAATTTCTGGTCAATGAATTTCTTCGCTATGTTGGGTTGGAAATCCGGAGACTCCAGAAATCGGAGGAAAAACTCATAAACCAGCTGGAGGGAGAAGAGAGGAAACGTCAATAAGATGACAACTGCCCCACCCCCACCATCCTGGAAGACACTCCCCCATAGATTACATCACACAAAACCCTGTTCCTGAGCCCCTCCCCCATAGATTACATCACACATAACCCTGTTCCTGAGCCCCTCCCCCATAGATTACATCACACAAAACCCTGTTCCTGAGCCCCTCCCCCATAGATTACATCACACATAACCCTGTTCCTGAGCCCCTCCCCCATAGATTACATCACACAAAACCTTGTTCTTGAGCCCCTCCCCCATAGATTACATCACACATAACCCTGTTCCTGAGCCCCGCCCCCATAGATTACATCACACATAACCCTGTTCCTGAGCCCCGCCCCCATAGATAACATCACACATAACCCTGTTCCTGAGCCCCTCCCCCATAGATTACATCACACATAACCCTGTTCCTGAGCCCCTCCCCCTGCTATGTAAGCTGGTCACCTCCCCGCCCCAGAACTCCGCCTTCCTCTCATGTCTATGGGCAGTCAATGTACAATATGGAGCCTCTACCTGTAGGTGTGGCCAGGCCGCCTCCAAGGTGGGCTCATCTTCCTCGGGATCGAACTCGGCTCCGCTGGGATTGGAGGAGGGAGGAAGAGGCCGGAAAAGGTTCACCGAGAACTGAAACAAAAAACATCATCACCAACCCGGAGAGGAAAACTGAGGCACAGCGAGAAGGCGGAGCCTTACCATAAGTACCGCCTCCGGATAAATGGCGTCCGTCAGCACATCACGTCCGTGTGTGATAAACTCCACCATCTCGGTCAGAGCCGCCCGCTTCACCTCCTTGTACTTCAAATCACTCAGCGGATCCGAAACAAAATCAAAGAGAACGCAGCACTGCCGAATCTTCTCCACAAACAGGACTTCCTGCTCCTCTCCGGGGGGACACTCTGCAGGGGAGAAGAGAGGCCGCGTTATTACCACCCCGAGACTGACACTCTGCAGGGGAGAAGAGAGGGCCGCGTTATTACCACCCCGAGACTGACCGGGGGGACACTCTGCAGGGGAGAAGAGAGGCCGCGTTATTACCACCCCGAGACTGACCGGGGGGACACTCTGCAGGGGAGAAGAGAGGCCGCGTTATTACCACCCCGAGACTGACACTCTGCAGGGGAGAAGAGAGGGCCGTGTTATTACCACCCCGAGACTGACACTCTGCAGGGGAGAAGAGAGGGCCGTGTTATTACCACCCCGAGACTGACACTCTGCAGGGGGAGAAGAGAGGCCGCGTTATTACCACCCCGAGACTGACACTCTGCAGGGGAGAAGAGAGGGCCGTGTTATTACCACCCCGAGACTGACACTCTGCAGGGGGAGAAGAGAGGCCGCGTTATTACCACCCCGAGACTGACACTCTGCAGGGGGAGAAGAGAGGCCGCGTTATTACCACCCCGAGACTGACACTCTGCAGGGGAGAAGAGAGGGCCGTGTTATTACCACCCCGAGACTGACACTCTGCAGGGGGAGAAGAGAGGCCGCGTTATTACCACCCCGAGACTGACCGGGGGGACCAAAGTCTTTAATGGAGTCCTGAGGACTGAACACAGAGAGACACAGAAAATGTCCCTTTTCATTGGTGATCAGTGGGAAGAATGCTCCTTACATTGGTGATCAGTGAGAAGAATGTTCCTTACATTGGTGATCAGTGAGAAGAATGTTCCTTACATTGGTGATCAGTGAGAAGAATGTTCCTTACATTGGTGATCAGTGAGAAGAATGTTCCTTACATTGGTGATCAGTGAGAAGAATGTTCCTTACATTGGTGATCAGTGGGAAGAATGTTCCTTACATTGGTGATCAGTGGGAAGAATGTTCCTTACATTGGTGATCAGTGGGAAGAATGTTCCTTACATTGGTGATCAGTGAGAAGAATGTTCCTTACATTGGTGATCAGTGAGAAGAATGTTCCTTACATTGGTGATCAGTGAGAAGAATGTTCCTTACATTGGTGATCAGTGGGAAGAATGTTCCTTACATTGGTGATCAGTGAGAAGAATGTTCCTTACATTGGTGATCAGTGAGAAGAATGTTCCTTACATTGGTGATCAGTGAGAAGAATGTTCCTTACATTGGTGATCAGTGAGAAGAATGCTCCTTACATTGGTGATCAGTGAGAAGAATGTTCCTTACATTGGTGATCAGTGGGAAGAATGTTCCTTACATTGGTGATCAGTGAGAAGAATGTTCCTTACATTGGTGATCAGTGAGAAGAATGTTCCTTACATTGGTGATCAGTGAGAAGAATGTTCCCTACATCGAGAAGAATTACCCCCTTACAGATAGCTGAAAAGATGAATGGTGTCAGTGGGAACTTATCTGAGGGACAGAACTTGCTCATTGCTCAAGGAATCCCGGGTAACCTAGATCTAGATGGATCCCACAGGTATGGGACATATTCTCTGTATAGGGACTAGACTGACCTGACCCACAGAACGTTGCGTTATAGAAGTTTGGAATGAAATTGGGCAAATGGAACTGCCTTGAAGGAGGACACCATCAGACCTGGGACTGGAGAGTCGGAAAGCTTCTGGCCTGGAGAACATGAGATTGGAGAACCTGAAGTTTCTCCTGTGCCGTGTCCAGGACTCGATCCAGAGACTCCAAATGATGAGTCAGTTCCAGAGACAATTTTTGAAGGTTTGAGATCTAACTCAGTAGTTATGATGTCTGGACAGTTTAGCACGCATTGCCCAACAACTGTCCTCTTAGCAGGTCATCTAAATGATCCAAGGAGAGTGAAGCAGAGCTAGTACTGGGATGGATGCTGGAGGCGATAGGCTGACTGGCAGGGCCACGGACTGGTAGTGTATGGGGCCCACAGCAAAGTTTAGGAATTGCTGATGCATACAAGAAGGAACATGTCCTTGAAGTCCATCAAATCTAGAAAGTCTCCCTGGTGAAAAGGCAATGAGAGACCTGATGAATTCCATGAAGAATTTTTGAGTCCCTCTTGGGTTTGGGGACCAATAAGGATATTTGCCAGCAGACTACGCCTCATCAGGTAGAGTCCAACGTTTTTTTATTGACGCATGATCACATCACAAAAAGTGCAACGTTTTGGAGTCGCGCAGGACCCCTTCGTCATGATCTGTGGTGGGCTGCCAAATATCCTTATTGTTGCTTTCTGATCCAGTCTCCAGCTGGAAGTTGCTGCAGCACCCAAACCTCTAGAGCTTTCTCCAGGAACGTGTGCGGTGGGAATATGGTGTACTAGGTTTGCAGTAAATACCCCGGAATCCTTCTGCAGAAGGAAATGGGACAATGACACCTCAATCCAGAAGACCGTACAGGGCTCCATGGAGACCTTCTAATCTGCATGGTGTCACAGGAAGGTCAGAGGTGAGAAACCAAGGAGGGGGGCAGGGAGTGAACCTCCAGCTTCTAGCTTGGAAACCACCATCTATGGTGCAAGTTGTCCAAGTGTCCGCAAAGGACAACAAACACCCCAGTCTGGAAACTTCTAAAGGAAGGTTTGTCAGAATTTGTGCCCCAGACCTTTGCAGGTGGACAGGGAGCCAAGCTTGGGGGGGTCTGAACATGGAAGTTGCGGTAGTGGTGAAATTAAAGGGAATTTTCTCCTAGCCAGGAATGATCTTCCCAAACCACTAAGAAAGCTTCCTAGATAATGGTATGCAGAGCAGATCGGAAGAGACGTCCTGCCTTGAAGGCCATGCAAATTACACACGTTTACGTGCAATTTCCGCATTCCAACACCTTGAACTATCGCACAAAACTGTAGCTTGAAGCAACAACCATTTCCTCCAAATGTTTTATGACTGACGGATCCACCGCAGCAGTGACCAAATCCACAAGACTAATAGGCACTTGGGGGAAGAAGACATCTTGTCAGGGTGTTTCCAGAAGACTTGGAATAAAAGGTGCACTTTAAATGTCTTTGTGGTCTTAGGGGACCTTAAGGAACCAAGAGAACTGGTAAAAGCAATAGGCTGATCCTCTAGTTCTGGATTAATAAGAACCAAAACAGTCTGCTGTGTAAGTAATGCCAGAAGACTGACTCCTCGGAGGAAAGAGTCTCAGCGGGTGAAGACTCAAAGGCTGCGGGGAGATGAGAACCCGAATCTGCTGGGGTGGGTACAGGAGAAGGCTTGTGGCCTCTGCGGTCAAATAACGATAAAATTTGGCCATAAATGTTTGCATCAATGTAATAAAAATGTCAGAGGGCAGAGGAGCCAACCACACCTAAAGGGAAGACTCAGAAGATGGCACAGACTCTGCAAAACTAAGGACAATGCCATTCCAGGCTGCAGACATCAACTGGCTCTAGATACAAGGGAAGAGTCGGGTCTCACAAAGCCAAAACAGCAGGCGAGTGACCGAGGGCAGGCAGTGTGCGACAGACCAAGGGCGGGTGACAGACAGAAGGTGGGCAGCGGGCGACAGACTGAGGGCGGGAGATACGGGCGGGCAGCGCTCAAGAGACTATGGGCGGGCAGCGGTCGAGAGACTACTGGTGGGCGAGAGACTACAAGCGGGGAGCGGGCAAGAGACTACGGGTGGGCAGCGGGTGAGAGACTATGGGTAGTCGAGAGACAATGGGCAGGCATCGGGCGACAGACTGAGGGCGGGAGACTACGGGCGGGCAGCGGTCGAGAGACTACTGGCGGGCAGCGGTCGAGAGACTACGGGTGGGCAAGAGACTACGAGCGGGCGAGAGACTATGGGTGGGCAGCGGGCGAGAGACTATGGGCAGGCAAGAGACTATGGGCGGGCAGCGGGCGATAGACTGAGGGCGGGAGACTACGGGCAGGTAGCGGGCGAGAGACTACGGGGGGGCAGCAGGTGAGAGACTACGGGCGGGCAGCAGGCGAGAGGCTATGGGCGGGCGAGAGACTATGGGCGGGCAGCGGGTGAGGGACCATGGTAACTGTAGGCGAGCAGTGGGTGAGCGACTATGGGCGGGCGAGAGACTATGGATGGGCAGCGGGTGAGGGACCATGGTAACTGTAGGCGAGCAGTGGGTGAGCGACTATGGGCGGGCGAGAGACTATGGATGGGCAGCGGGTGAGGGACCATGGTAACTGTAGGCGAGCAGTGGGTGAGCGACTATGGGCGGGCGAGAGACTATGGATGGGCAGCGGGTGAGGGACCATGGTAACTGTAGGCGAGCAGTGGGTGAGCGACTATGGGCGGGCGAGAGACTATGGGCGGGCAGCGGGTGAGGGACTATGGCAACTGTAGGCAGGGAGCAGGAATCAGCCGAAGGTCAAAGTTTCAAGTGGTTCTTTGCAATGCAGGAAGAAAGAAAACGCGGCGCATGCGACACTCAGCACTCGGCTGTTCTTTAGCATTAACCCTTTCATGAAAGAAACTGCCTGAAAGCGGGAATGCTGAAGGTGCCCAGCAACCAATGGAAAGAAGGCAGGTTCTGATGCTCCGCCTTCCTGGCCTACTAATGAATGGAGTCAGGAGAAGAGGCGGAGCTCCGGACGTAGAGAGAGCTCCACAGCCAACACCTTACAAGAATGGAGTCTGGGAAGTGTTTTATGTAGAATGCAGCGCCCCCCAGAGGTGACTTCAAGTCCAGCAGGATACAGACGCAGCACTCCAGGATGTGGTTGAAGAGATCCACTCTAGAAACGATGTAAGGAATGGAGCTCCGCCTCTCACAGCCGAGCCAATGAAGGGAGAGCCATTCTTCTAGGACACTGCATGCGCTGCCACAGACGGGCGCACTCTCTTCACATCACACGGCATGGACGGGGTATTAAAGGGGAACTTTGGTTAGAAATGGTGGACAGGCAGGAACTGTAATGCTGACATTGCTTTGTCTCTTACCTAAGGAATATATAAAAAGCCGCGCATTTACAAGAATGTTAGATCAAAAATAAAAAATGAAAAATATATAATACATATAAATAGTCCTTGTGATTAAATGTCCAACAACAATGTGATTTTTTTTCCTCCAATATTCAATAGTTGATGGTAGAGGTTCAGGTAACGCAAATTCCTGTTAGATGAAATGCTTACCAGATAACAAGCCAAATGAAAGAGGTGGCTATAAACCCAGCCGGGGCCTTTGGGGAACCAATCCCGGTATATCCTGGACGAATCGCACTTGCAGACCGAATTGGATCCACGAAGGTTTATACCCCAAAAAATTTTAATAACATAGCGTAATACTGACACAAATTACGTGATAATAAAGAAAAAAGAAGAATACATTTTTTTTCCATATGTGTGACACTCCACCAGTGATAAATCATATAAGATCATAAACCATCCAGTGCCTAGAGGCACAAATGGAATTATAAAGTGAGTGACTTAAAAAACCTGCATTAAAGTGAAAATCTCCTATATGGAGAACCAGTGCAAAAACCTTCCAAAAAAGCCACTTACCAGATGTTAGAAACCAAAGAAGCATGTGATTAACCAACAGATGATCAATGGAAAAGGAGGTATCTAAGGCCGCTTACCAGAAATGGAAAGGAATGGGCATACAACTCACCACCGGAGGGTAAATGGAAAGGAATGGGCATAAAACTCTCCACCGGAGGGTAAATGGAATAGGAATGGGCATAAAACTCTCCACCGGAGGGTAAATGGAATAGGAATGGGCATATAACTCTCCACCGGAGGGTAAATGGAAAGGAATGGGCATAAAACTCTCCACCGGAGGGTAAATGGAAAGGAATGGGCATATAACTCCCCACCGGAGGGTAAAAGGAATGGGCATATAACTCCCCACCGGAGGGTAAATGGAAAGGAATGGGCATATAACTCTCCACCGGAGGGTAAATGGAAGGGAATGGGCATATAACTCTCCACCGGTGGGTAAATGGAAAGGAATGGGCATAAAACTCTCCACCGGAGGGTAAATGGAAAGGAATGGGCATATAACTCTCCACCGGAGGGTAAATGGAAAGGAATGGGCATATAACTCCCCACCGGAGGGTAAAAGGAATGGGCATATAACTCTCCACCGGAGGGTAAATGGAAAGGAATGGGCATAAAACTCTCCACCGGAGGGTAAATGGAAAGGAATGGGCATATAACTCCCCACCGGAGGGTAAAAGGAATGGGCATATAACTCCCCACCGGAGGGTAAAAGGAAAGGAATGGGCATATAACTCCCCACCGGAGGGTAAAAGGAAAGGAATGGGCATATAACTCTCCACCGGAGGGTAAATGGAATAGGAATGGGCATATAACTCACCACCGGAGGGTAAAAGGAAAGGGCATATAACTCCCCACCGGAGGGTAAATGGAAAGGAATGGGCATATAACTCCCCACCGGAGGGTAAAAGGAAGGGAATGGGCATATAACTCTCCACCGGAGGGTAAAAGGAAAGGAATGGGCATATAACTCCCCACCGGAGGGTAAAAGGAAAGGAATGGGCATATAACTCCCCACCGGAGGGTAAAAGGAAAGGAATGGGCATATAACTCTCCACCGGAGGGTAAATGGAAAGGAATGGGCATATAACTCTCCACCGGAGGGTAAATGGAATAGGAATGGGCATATAACTCTCCACCGGAGGGTAAATGGAATAGGAATGGGCATAAAACTCTCCACCGGAGGGTAAATGGAAAGGAATGGGCATATAACTCCCCACCGGAGGGTGAAAGGAAAGGAATGGGCATAAAACTCTCCACCGGAGGGTAAATGGAAAGGAATGGGCATATAACTCCCCACCGGAGGGTGAAAGGAAAGGAATGGGCATAAAACTCTCCACCGGAGGGTAAAAGGAAAGGAATGGGCATACAACTCCCCACCCGAGGGTAAATGGAAAGGAATGGGCATATAACTCTCCACCGGAGGGTAAATGGAAAGGAATGGGCATAAAACTCTCCACCGGAGGGTAGATGGAAAGGAATGGGCATATAACTCCCCACCGGAGGGTAAATGGAAAGGAATGGGCATATAACTCCCCACCGGAGGGTAAATGGAAAGGAATGGGCATATAACTCACCACCGGAGGGTAAATGGAAAGGAATGGGCATAAAACTCTCCACCGGAGGGTAAATGGAAAGGAATGGGCATATAACTCTCCACCGGAGGGTAAATGGAAAGGAATGGGCATATAACTCTCCACCGGAGGGTAAATGGAAAGGAATGGGCATATAACTCCCCACCGGAGGGTAAATGGAAAGGAATGGGCATATAACTCCCCACCGGAGGGTAAATGGAAAGGAATGGGCATATAACTCACCACCGGAGGGTAAATGGAAAGGAATGGGCATATAACTCTCCACCGGAGGGTAAATGGAAAGGAATGGGCATATAACTCTCCACCGGAGGGTTAATGGAAGGGAATGGGCATATAACTCTCCACCGGAGGGTAAATGGAAAGGAATGGGCATATAACTCTCCACCGGAGGGTAAAAGGAAAGGAATGGGCATATAACTCTCCACCGGAGGGTTAATGGAAAGGAATGGGCATATAACTCTCCACCGGAGGGTTAATGGAAGGGAATGGGCATATAACTCTCCACCGGAGGGTTAATGGAAGGGAATGGGCATATAACTCTCCACCGGAGGGTAAATGGAAAGGAATGGGCATATAACTCTCCACCGGAGGGTTAATGGAAGGGAATGGGCATATAACTCTCCACCGGAGGGTAAATGGAAAGGAATGGGCATATAACTCACCACCGGAGGGTAAATGGAAAGGAATGGGCATATAACTCTCCACCGGAGGGTAAATGGAAGGGAATGGGCATATAACTCTCCACCGGAGGGTAAATGGAAAGGAATGGGCATATAACTCACCACCGGAGGGTAAATGGAAAGGAATGGGCATATAACTCTCCACCGGAGGGTAAATGGAAAGGAATGGGCATATAACTCACCACCGGAGAGTAAAAGGAATGGGCATATAACTCCCCACCGGAGGGTAAATGGAAAGGAATGGGCATATAACTCCCCACCGGAGGGTAAAAGGAATGGGCATAAAATTCTCCACCGGAGGGTAAAAGGAAGGGAATGGGCATATAACTCCCCACCGGAGGGTAAAAGGAAGGGAATGGGCATATAACTCCCCACCGGAGGGTAAAAGGAAAGGAATGGGCATAAAACTCCCCACCGGAGGGTAAAAGGAAAGGAATGGGCATATAACTCTCCATCGGAGGGTAAATGGAAAGGAATGGGCATATAACTCTCCATCGGAGGGTAAATGGAAAGGAATGGGCATATAACTCTCCACCGGAGGGTAAATGGAAAGGAATGGGCATATAACTCTCCACCGGAGGGTAAATGGAAAGGAATGGGCATATAACTCTCCACCGGAGGGTAAATGGAAAGGAATGGGCATAAAACTCTCCACCGGAGGGTAAATGGAAAGGAATGGGCATATAACTCTCCACCGGAGGGTTAATGGAATAGGAATGGGCATATAACTCTCCACCGGAGGGTAAATGGAAAGGAATGGGCATATAACTCTCCATCGGAGGGTAAATGGAAAGGAATGGGCATATAACTCTCCACCGGAGGGTAAATGGAAAGGAATGGGCATATAACTCTCCACCGGAGGGTAAATGGAAGGGAATGGGCATATAACTCTCCACCGGAGGGTAAATGGAAAGGAATGGGCATATAACTCTCCACCGGAGGGTAAATGGAATAGGAATGGGCATATAACTCCCCACCGGAGGGTAAATGGAAAGGAATGGGCATATAACTCACCACCGGAGGGTAAATGGAAAGGAATGGGCATATAACTCTCCACCGGAGGGTAAATGGAAAGGAATGGGCATATAACTCTCCACCGGAGGGTAAATGGAATAGGAATGGGCATATAACTCTCCACCGGAGGGTAAATGGAATAGGAATGGGCATATAACTCCCCACCGGAGGGTAAATGGAATAGGAATGGGCATATAACTCCCCACCGGAGGGTAAATGGAAAGGAATGGGCATATAACTCACCACCGGAGGGTAAATGGAATAGGAATGGGCATATAACTCTCCACCGGAGGGTAAATGGAATAGGAATGGGCATATAACTCTCCACCGGAGGGTAAATGGAAAGGAATGGGCATATAACTCTCCACCGGAGGGTAAATGGAAAGGAATGGGCATATAACTCTCCACCGGAGGGTAAATGGAAAGGAATGGGCATATAACTCTCCACCGGAGGGTAAATGGAAAGGAATGGGCATATAACTCTCCACCGGAGGGTAAATGGAATAGGAATGGGCATATAACTCCCCACCGGAGGGTAAATGGAAAGGAATGGGCATATAACTCACCACCGGAGGGTAAATGGAAAGGAATGGGCATATAACTCTCCACCGGAGGGTAAATGGAAAGGAATGGGCATATAACTCTCCACCGGAGGGTAAATGGAATAGGAATGGGCATATAACTCTCCACCGGAGGGTAAATGGAATAGGAATGGGCATATAACTCCCCACCGGAGGGTAAATGGAATAGGAATGGGCATATAACTCCCCACCGGAGGGTAAATGGAAAGGAATGGGCATATAACTCACCACCGGAGGGTAAATGGAATAGGAATGGGCATATAACTCTCCACCGGAGGGTAAATGGAATAGGAATGGGCATATAACTCTCCACCGGAGGGTAAATGGAAAGGAATGGGCATATAACTCTCCACCGGAGGGTAAATGGAAAGGAATGGGCATATAACTCTCCACCGGAGGGTAAATGGAAGGGAATGGGCATATAACTCTCCACCGGAGGGTAAATGGAAAGGAATGGGCATATAACTCACCACCGGAGGGTAAATGGAAAGGAATGGGCATATAACTCACCACTGGAGGGTAAATGGAAAGGAATGGGCATATAACTCTCCACCGGAGGGTAAATGGAAAGGAATGGGCATATAACTCACCACCGGAGGGTAAATGGAAAGGAATGGGCATATAACTCACCACTGGAGGGTAAATGGAAAGGAATGGGCATATAACTCTCCACCGGAGGGTAAATGGAAAGGAATGGGCATATAACTCACCACCGGAGGGTAAATGGAAAGGAATGGGCATATAACTCACCACTGGAGGGTAAATGGAAAGGAATGGGCATATAACTCTCCACCGGAGGGTAAATGGAAAGGAATGGGCATATAACTCTCCACCGGAGGGTAAATGGAAGGGAATGGGCATATAACTCTCCACCGGAGGGTAAATGGAAAGGAATGGGCATATAACTCTCCACCGGAGGGTAAATGGAAAGGAATGGGCATATAACTCTCCACCGGAGGGTAAATGGAAAGGAATGGGCATATAACTCTCCAACGGAGGGTAAATGGAAGGGAATGGGCATATAACTCTCCACCGGAGAGGGTAAATGGAAAGGAATGGGCATATAACTCCCCACCGGAGGGTAAATGGAAAGGAATGGGCATATAACTCTCCACCGGAGGGTAAATGGAATAGGAATGGGCATATAACTCTCCACCGGAGGGTAAATGGAAAGGAATGGGCATATAACTCCCCACCGGAGGGTAAATGGAAAGGAATGGGCATAAAACTCTCCACCGGAGGGTAAATGGAAGGGAATGGGCATATAACTCTCCACCGGAGGGTAGATGGAAAGGAATGGGCATATAACTCTCCACCGGAGGGTAAATGGAATAGGAATGGGCATATAACTCTCCACCGGAGGGTAGATGGAAAGGAATGGGCATATAACTCCCCACCGGAGGGTAAATGGAAAGGAATGGGCATATAACTCCCCACCGGAGGGTAAATGGAAAGGAATGGGCATATAACTCTCCACCGGAGGGTAAATGGAAAGGAATGGGCATATAACTCTCCACCGGAGGGTAAATGGAAAGGAATGGGCATATAACTCACCACCGGAGGGTAGATGGAAAGGAATGGGCATATAACTCTCCACCGGTGGGTAAATGGAAAGGAATGGGCATATAACTCTCCACCGGAGGGTAAATGGAAAGGAATGGGCATATAACTCTCCACCGGTGGGTAAATGGAAAGGAATGGGCATATAACTCCCCACCGGAGGGTAAATGGAAAGGAATGGGCATATAACTCTCCACCGGAGGGTAAATGGAATAGGAATGGGCATATAACTCACCACCGGAGGGTAAATGGAATAGGAATGGGCATATAACTCTCCACCGGAGGGTAAATGGAATAGGAATGGGCATATAACTCCCCACCGGAGGGTAAATGGAATAGGAATGGGCATATAACTCTCCACCGGAGGGTAAATGGAATAGGAATGGGCATATAACTCCCCACCGGAGGGTAAAAGGAATGGGCATATAACTCCCCACCGGAGGGTAAATGGAAAGGAATGGGCATATAACTCCCCACCGGAGGGTAAAAGGAAGGGAATGGGCATATAACTCTCCACCGGAGGGTAAATGGAAAGGAATGGGCATATAACTCTCCACCGGAGGGTAAATGGAAAGGAATGGGCATATAACTCCCCACCGGAGGGTAAAAGGAAAGGAATGGGCATATAACTCCCCACCGGAGGGTGAAAGGAAAGGAATGGGCATATAACTCCCCACCGGAGGGTGAAAGGAAAGGAATGGGCATATAACTCCCCACCGGAGGGTAAATGGAAAGGAATGGGCATATAACTCCCCACCGGAGGGTAAATGGAATAGGAATGGGCATATAACTCTCCACCGGAGGGTAAATGGAAAGGAATGGGCATATAACTCTCCACCGGAGGGTAAATGGAAAGGAATGGGCATATAACTCTCCATCGGAGGGTAAATGGAATAGGAATGGGCATATAACTCTCCACCGGAGGGTAAATGGAAAGGAATGGGCATATAACTCTCCACCGGAGGGTAAATGGAAGGGAATGGGCATATAACTCTCCACCGGAGGGTAAATGGAAAGGAATGGGCATATAACTCACCACCGGAGGGTAAATGGAAAGGAATGGGCATATAACTCACCACTGGAGGGTAAATGGAAAGGAATGGGCATATAACTCTCCACCGGAGGGTAAATGGAAAGGAATGGGCATATAACTCTCCACCGGAGGGTAAATGGAAGGGAATGGGCATATAACTCTCCACCGGAGGGTAAATGGAAAGGAATGGGCATATAACTCTCCACCGGAGGGTAAATGGAAAGGAATGGGCATATAACTCTCCACCGGAGGGTAAATGGAAAGGAATGGGCATATAACTCTCCAACGGAGGGTAAATGGAAGGGAATGGGCATATAACTCTCCACCGGAGAGGGTAAATGGAAAGGAATGGGCATATAACTCCCCACCGGAGGGTAAATGGAAAGGAATGGGCATATAACTCTCCACCGGAGGGTAAATGGAATAGGAATGGGCATATAACTCTCCACCGGAGGGTAAATGGAAAGGAATGGGCATATAACTCTCCACCGGAGGGTAAATGGAAAGGAATGGGCATAAAACTCTCCACCGGAGGGTAAATGGAAGGGAATGGGCATATAACTCTCCACCGGAGGGTAAATGGAATAGGAATGGGCATATAACTCTCCACCGGAGGGTAAATGGAATAGGAATGGGCATATAACTCTCCACTGGAGGGTAGATGGAAAGGAATGGGCATATAACTCCCCACCGGAGGGTAAATGGAAAGGAATGGGCATATAACTCCCCACCGGAGGGTAAATGGAAAGGAATGGGCATATAACTCTCCACCGGAGGGTAAATGGAAAGGAATGGGCATATAACTCTCCACCGGAGGGTAAATGGAAAGGAATGGGCATATAACTCACCACCGGAGGGTAGATGGAAAGGAATGGGCATATAACTCTCCACCGGTGGGTAAATGGAAAGGAATGGGCATATAACTCTCCACCGGAGGGTAAATGGAAAGGAATGGGCATATAACTCTCCACCGGTGGGTAAATGGAAAGGAATGGGCATATAACTCCCCACCGGAGGGTAAATGGAAAGGAATGGGCATATAACTCTCCACCGGAGGGTAAATGGAATAGGAATGGGCATATAACTCACCACCGGAGGGTAAATGGAATAGGAATGGGCATATAACTCTCCACCGGAGGGTAAATGGAATAGGAATGGGCATATAACTCCCCACCGGAGGGTAAATGGAATAGGAATGGGCATATAACTCTCCACCGGAGGGTAAATGGAATAGGAATGGGCATATAACTCCCCACCGGAGGGTAAAAGGAATGGGCATATAACTCCCCACCGGAGGGTAAATGGAAAGGAATGGGCATATAACTCCCCACCGGAGGGTAAAAGGAAGGGAATGGGCATATAACTCTCCACCGGAGGGTAAATGGAAAGGAATGGGCATATAACTCCCCACCGGAGGGTAAAAGGAAAGGAATGGGCATATAACTCCCCACCGGAGGGTGAAAGGAAAGGAATGGGCATATAACTCCCCACTGGAGGGTGAAAGGAAAGGAATGGGCATATAACTCCCCACCGGAGGGTAAATGGAAAGGAATGGGCATATAACTCCCCACCGGAGGGTAAATGGAATAGGAATGGGCATATAACTCTCCACCGGAGGGTAAATGGAAGGGAATGGGCATATAACTCTCCACCGGAGGGTAAATGGAATAGGAATGGGCATATAACTCACCACCGGAGGGTAAAAGGAATGGGCATATAACTCCCCACCGGAGGGTAAATGGAAAGGAATGGGCATATAACTCTCCACCGGAGGGTAAATGGAAAGGAATGGGCATAAAACTCTCCACCGGAGGGTAAATGGAAAGGAATGGGCATAAAACTCCCCACCGGAGGGTAAATGGAAAGGAATGGGCATATAACTCCCCACCGGAGGGTAAATGGAAAGGAATGGGCATATAACTCTCCACCGGAGGGTAAATGGAAGGGAATGGGCATATAACTCTCCACCGGAGGGTAAATGGAAAGGAATGGGCATATAACTCACCACCGGAGGGTAAATGGAAAGGAATGGGCATATAACTCTCCACCGGAGGGTAAATGGAAAGGAATGGGCATATAACTCACCACCGGAGGGTAAAAGGAATGGGCATATAACTCCCCACCGGAGGGTAAATGGAAAGGAATGGGCATATAACTCCCCACCGGAGGGTAAAAGGAATGGGCATAAAATTCTCCACCGGAGGGTAAATGGAAAGGAATGGGCATATAACTCCCCACCGGAGGGTAAAAGGAAAGGAATGGGCATATAACTCCCCACCGGAGGGTAAAAGGAAGGGAATGGGCATATAACTCCCCACCGGAGGGTAAAAGGAAAGGAATGGGCATATAACTCCCCACCGGAGGGTAAAAGGAAAGGAATGGGCATATAACTCTCCACCGGAGGGTAAATGGAAGGGAATGGGCATATAACTCTCCACCGGAGGGTAAATGGAAAGGAATGGGCATATAACTCTCCACCGGAGGGTTAATGGAATAGGAATGGGCATATAACTCTCCACCGGAGGGTAAATGGAAGGGAATGGGCATATAACTCTCCACCGGAGGGTAAATGGAAAGGAATGGGCATATAACTCTCCACCGGAGGGTAAATGGAAAGGAATGGGCATAAAACTCTCCACCGGAGGGTAAATGGAAGGGAATGGGCATATAACTCTCCACCGGAGGGTAGATGGAAAGGAATGGGCATATAACTCTCCACCGGAGGGTAAATGGAATAGGAATGGGCATATAACTCTCCACCGGAGGGTAGATGGAAAGGAATGGGCATATAACTCCCCACCGGAGGGTAAATGGAAAGGAATGGGCATATAACTCCCCACCGGAGGGTAAATGGAAAGGAATGGGCATATAACTCTCCACCGGAGGGTAAATGGAAAGGAATGGGCATATAACTCTCCACCGGAGGGTAAATGGAAAGGAATGGGCATATAACTCACCACCGGAGGGTAGATGGAAAGGAATGGGCATATAACTCTCCACCGGTGGGTAAATGGAAAGGAATGGGCATATAACTCTCCACCGGAGGGTAAATGGAAAGGAATGGGCATATAACTCTCCACCGGTGGGTAAATGGAAAGGAATGGGCATATAACTCCCCACCGGAGGGTAAATGGAAAGGAATGGGCATATAACTCTCCACCGGAGGGTAAATGGAATAGGAATGGGCATATAACTCACCACCGGAGGGTAAATGGAATAGGAATGGGCATATAACTCTCCACCGGAGGGTAAATGGAATAGGAATGGGCATATAACTCCCCACCGGAGGGTAAATGGAATAGGAATGGGCATATAACTCTCCACCGGAGGGTAAATGGAATAGGAATGGGCATATAACTCCCCACCGGAGGGTAAAAGGAATGGGCATATAACTCCCCACCGGAGGGTAAATGGAAAGGAATGGGCATATAACTCCCCACCGGAGGGTAAAAGGAAGGGAATGGGCATATAACTCTCCACCGGAGGGTAAATGGAAAGGAATGGGCATATAACTCTCCACCGGAGGGTAAATGGAAAGGAATGGGCATATAACTCCCCACCGGAGGGTAAAAGGAAAGGAATGGGCATATAACTCCCCACCGGAGGGTGAAAGGAAAGGAATGGGCATATAACTCCCCACCGGAGGGTGAAAGGAAAGGAATGGGCATATAACTCCCCACCGGAGGGTAAATGGAAAGGAATGGGCATATAACTCCCCACCGGAGGGTAAATGGAATAGGAATGGGCATATAACTCTCCACCGGAGGGTAAATGGAAAGGAATGGGCATATAACTCTCCACCGGAGGGTAAATGGAAAGGAATGGGCATATAACTCTCCATCGGAGGGTAAATGGAATAGGAATGGGCATATAACTCTCCACCGGAGGGTAAATGGAAAGGAATGGGCATATAACTCTCCACCGGAGGGTAAATGGAAGGGAATGGGCATATAACTCTCCACCGGAGGGTAAATGGAAAGGAATGGGCATATAACTCACCACCGGAGGGTAAATGGAAAGGAATGGGCATATAACTCACCACTGGAGGGTAAATGGAAAGGAATGGGCATATAACTCTCCACCGGAGGGTAAATGGAAAGGAATGGGCATATAACTCTCCACCGGAGGGTAAATGGAAGGGAATGGGCATATAACTCTCCACCGGAGGGTAAATGGAAAGGAATGGGCATATAACTCTCCACCGGAGGGTAAATGGAAAGGAATGGGCATATAACTCTCCACCGGAGGGTAAATGGAAAGGAATGGGCATATAACTCTCCAACGGAGGGTAAATGGAAGGGAATGGGCATATAACTCTCCACCGGAGAGGGTAAATGGAAAGGAATGGGCATATAACTCCCCACCGGAGGGTAAATGGAAAGGAATGGGCATATAACTCTCCACCGGAGGGTAAATGGAATAGGAATGGGCATATAACTCTCCACCGGAGGGTAAATGGAAAGGAATGGGCATATAACTCTCCACCGGAGGGTAAATGGAAAGGAATGGGCATAAAACTCTCCACCGGAGGGTAAATGGAAGGGAATGGGCATATAACTCTCCACCGGAGGGTAAATGGAATAGGAATGGGCATATAACTCTCCACCGGAGGGTAAATGGAATAGGAATGGGCATATAACTCTCCACTGGAGGGTAGATGGAAAGGAATGGGCATATAACTCCCCACCGGAGGGTAAATGGAAAGGAATGGGCATATAACTCCCCACCGGAGGGTAAATGGAAAGGAATGGGCATATAACTCTCCACCGGAGGGTAAATGGAAAGGAATGGGCATATAACTCTCCACCGGAGGGTAAATGGAAAGGAATGGGCATATAACTCACCACCGGAGGGTAGATGGAAAGGAATGGGCATATAACTCTCCACCGGTGGGTAAATGGAAAGGAATGGGCATATAACTCTCCACCGGAGGGTAAATGGAAAGGAATGGGCATATAACTCTCCACCGGTGGGTAAATGGAAAGGAATGGGCATATAACTCCCCACCGGAGGGTAAATGGAAAGGAATGGGCATATAACTCTCCACCGGAGGGTAAATGGAATAGGAATGGGCATATAACTCACCACCGGAGGGTAAATGGAATAGGAATGGGCATATAACTCTCCACCGGAGGGTAAATGGAATAGGAATGGGCATATAACTCCCCACCGGAGGGTAAATGGAATAGGAATGGGCATATAACTCTCCACCGGAGGGTAAATGGAATAGGAATGGGCATATAACTCCCCACCGGAGGGTAAAAGGAATGGGCATATAACTCCCCACCGGAGGGTAAATGGAAAGGAATGGGCATATAACTCCCCACCGGAGGGTAAAAGGAAGGGAATGGGCATATAACTCTCCACCGGAGGGTAAATGGAAAGGAATGGGCATATAACTCCCCACCGGAGGGTAAAAGGAAAGGAATGGGCATATAACTCCCCACCGGAGGGTGAAAGGAAAGGAATGGGCATATAACTCCCCACCGGAGGGTGAAAGGAAAGGAATGGGCATATAACTCCCCACCGGAGGGTAAATGGAAAGGAATGGGCATATAACTCCCCACCGGAGGGTAAATGGAATAGGAATGGGCATATAACTCTCCACCGGAGGGTAAATGGAAGGGAATGGGCATATAACTCTCCACCGGAGGGTAAATGGAATAGGAATGGGCATATAACTCACCACCGGAGGGTAAAAGGAATGGGCATATAACTCCCCACCGGAGGGTAAATGGAAAGGAATGGGCATATAACTCTCCACCGGAGGGTAAATGGAAAGGAATGGGCATAAAACTCTCCACCGGAGGGTAAATGGAAAGGAATGGGCATAAAACTCCCCACCGGAGGGTAAATGGAAAGGAATGGGCATATAACTCCCCACCGGAGGGTAAATGGAAAGGAATGGGCATATAACTCTCCACCGGAGGGTAAATGGAAGGGAATGGGCATATAACTCTCCACCGGAGGGTAAATGGAAAGGAATGGGCATATAACTCACCACCGGAGGGTAAATGGAAAGGAATGGGCATATAACTCTCCACCGGAGGGTAAATGGAAAGGAATGGGCATATAACTCACCACCGGAGGGTAAAAGGAATGGGCATATAACTCCCCACCGGAGGGTAAATGGAAAGGAATGGGCATATAACTCCCCACCGGAGGGTAAAAGGAATGGGCATAAAATTCTCCACCGGAGGGTAAATGGAAAGGAATGGGCATATAACTCCCCACCGGAGGGTAAAAGGAAAGGAATGGGCATATAACTCCCCACCGGAGGGTAAAAGGAAGGGAATGGGCATATAACTCCCCACCGGAGGGTAAAAGGAAAGGAATGGGCATATAACTCCCCACCGGAGGGTAAAAGGAAAGGAATGGGCATATAACTCTCCACCGGAGGGTAAATGGAAAGGAATGGGCATATAACTCTCCACCGGAGGGTAAATGGAAAGGAATGGGCATATAACTCTCCATCGGAGGGTAAATGGAAAGGAATGGGCATATAACTCTCCACCGGAGGGTAAATGGAAAGGAATGGGCATATAACTCTCCACCGGAGGGTTAATGGAATAGGAATGGGCATATAACTCTCCACCGGAGGGTAAATGGAAGGGAATGGGCATATAACTCTCCACCGGAGGGTAAATGGAAAGGAATGGGCATATAACTCTCCACCGGAGGGTAAATGGAAAGGAATGGGCATATAACTCTCCAACGGAGGGTAAATGGAAAGGAATGGGCATATAACTCCCCACCGGAGGGTAAATGGAAAGGAATGGGCATATAACTCTCCACCGGAGGGTAAATGGAAAGGAATGGGCATATAACTCTCCACCGGAGGGTAAATGGAAAGGAATGGGCATATAACTCTCCAACGGAGGGTAAATGGAAAGGAATGGGCATATAACTCTCCACCGGAGGGTAAATGGAAAGGAATGGGCATATAACTCTCCACCGGAGGGTAAATGGAAAGGAATGGGCATATAACTCTCCACCGGAGGGTAAAAGGAATGGGCATACAACTCCCCACCCGAGGGTAAATGGAAAGGAATGGGCATATAACTCTCCACCGGAGGGTAAATGGAAAGGAATGGGCATATAACTCTCCACCGGAGGGTAAATGGAAAGGAATGGGCATAAAACTCTCCACCGGAGGGTAAATGGAAGGGAATGGGCATATAACTCTCCACCGGAGGGTAAATGGAAAGGAATGGGCATATAACTCTCCACCGGAGGGTAAATGGAAAGGAATGGGCATATAACTCTCCAACGGAGGGTAAATGGAAAGGAATGGGCATATAACTCCCCACCGGAGGGTAAATGGAAAGGAATGGGCATATAACTCTCCACCGGAGGGTAAATGGAAAGGAATGGGCATATAACTCTCCACCGGAGGGTAAATGGAAAGGAATGGGCATATAACTCTCCAACGGAGGGTAAATGGAAAGGAATGGGCATATAACTCTCCACCGGAGGGTAAATGGAAAGGAATGGGCATATAACTCTCCACCGGAGGGTAAAAGGAAGGGAATGGGCATATAACTCCCCACCGGAGGGTAAAAGGAAAGGAATGGGCATATAACTCCCCACCGGAGGGTAAAAGGAAAGGAATGGGCATATAACTCTCCACCGGAGGGTAAATGGAAGGGAATGGGCATATAACTCTCCACCGGAGGGTAAATGGAAAGGAATGGGCATATAACTCTCCACCGGAGGGTTAATGGAATAGGAATGGGCATATAACTCTCCACCGGAGGGTAAATGGAAAGGAATGGGCATATAACTCTCCATCGGAGGGTAAATGGAAAGGAATGGGCATATAACTCTCCACCGGAGGGTAAAAGGAAAGGAATGGGCATATAACTCTCCACCGGAGGGTAAATGGAAGGGAATGGGCATATAACTCTCAAACGGAGGGTAAATGGAAAGGAATGGGCATATAACTCTCCACCGGAGGGTAAATGGAAAGGAATGGGCATATAACTCTCCACCGGAGGGTAAATGGAAAGGAATGGGCATATAACTCTCCACCGGAGGGTAAATGGAAAGGAATGGGCATAAAACTCTCCACCGGAGGGTAAATGGAAAGGAATGGGCATATAACTCCCCACCGGAGGGTAAAAGGAATGGGCATACAACTCCCCACCCGAGGGTAAATGGAAAGGAATGGGCATATAACTCTCCACCGGAGGGTAAATGGAAAGGAATGGGCATATAACTCTCCACCGGAGGGTAAATGGAAAGGAATGGGCATAAAACTCTCCACCGGAGGGTAAAAGGAATGGGCATATAACTCCCCACCGGAGGGTAAATGGAATAGGAATGGGCATATAACTCTCCACCGGAGGGTAAATGGAATAGGAATGGGCATATAACTCACCACCGGAGGGTAAAAGGAATGGGCATATAACTCCCCACCGGAGGGTAAATGGAAAGGAATGGGCATATAACTCTCCACCGGAGGGTTAATGGAATAGGAATGGGCATATAACTCTCCACCGGAGGGTAAATGGAAAGGAATGGGCATATAACTCTCCACCGGAGGGTAAATGGAATAGGAATGGGCATATAACTCTCCACCGGAGGGTAAATGGAAAGGAATGGGCATATAACTCCCCACCGGAGGGTAAATGGAATAGGAATGGGCATATAACTCTCCACCGGAGGGTAAATGGAAGGGAATGGGCATATAACTCTCCACCGGAGGGTAAATGGAAAGGAATGGGCATATAACTCTCCACCGGAGGGTTAATGGAATAGGAATGGGCATATAACTCTCCACCGGAGGGTAAATGGAAAGGAATGGGCATATAACTCTCCACCGGAGGGTAAATGGAATAGGAATGGGCATATAACTCTCCACCGGAGGGTAAATGGAAAGGAATGGGCATATAACTCCCCACCGGAGGGTAAATGGAAAGGAATGGGCATATAACTCTCCACCGGAGGGTAAATGGAAAGGAATGGGCATATAACTCCCCACCGGAGGGTAAAAGGAAGGGAATGGGCATATAACTCTCCACCGGAGGGTAAATGGAAAGGAATGGGCATAAAACTCTCCACCGGAGGGTAAATGGAAAGGAATGGGCATACAACTCCCCACCCGAGGGTAAATGGAAAGGAATGGGCATATAACTCTCCACCGGAGGGTAAATGGAAAGGAATGGGCATATAACTCCCCACCGGAGGGTAAAAGGAAGGGAATGGGCATATAACTCTCCACCGGAGGGTAAATGGAAAGGAATGGGCATAAAACTCTCCACCGGAGGGTAAATGGAAAGGAATGGGCATACAACTCCCCACCCGAGGGTAAATGGAAAGGAATGGGCATATAACTCTCCACCGGAGGGTAAAAGGAATGGGCATATAACTCCCCACCGGAGGGTAAATGGAAAGGAATGGGCATATAACTCTCCACCGGAGGGTAAAAGAAATGGGCATATAACTCCCCACCGGAGGGTAAATGGAAAGGAATGGGCATATAACTCTCCACCGGAGGGTAAATGGAAAGGAATGGGCATAAAACTCTCCACCGGAGGGTAAATGGAAAGGAATGGGCATATAACTCCCCACCGGAGGGTAAATGGAAAGGAATGGGCATATAACTCACCACCGGAGGGTAAAAGGAATGGGCATATAACTCCCCACCGGAGGGTAAATGGAAAGGAATGGGCATATAACTCTCCACCGGAGGGTAAATGGAAAGGAATGGGCATAAAACTCTCCACCGGAGGGTAAATGGAAAGGAATGGGCATATAACTCCCCACCGGAGGGTAAATGGAAAGGAATGGGCATATAACTCCCCACCGGAGGGTAAATGGAAAGGAATGGGCATATAACTCCCCACCGGAGGGTAAATGGAAAGGAATGGGCATATAACTCTCCACCGGAGGGTAAAAGGAAAGGAATGGGCATATAACTCTCCACCGGAGGGTAAATGGAAGGGAATGGGCATATAACTCTCCACCGGAGGGTTAATGGAAGGGAATGGGCATATAACTCTCCACCGGAGGGTAAATGGAAAGGAATGGGCATATAACTCTCCACCGGAGGGTAAATGGAAAGGAATGGGCATATAACTCTCCACCGGAGGGTAAATGGAAGGGAATGGGCATATAACTCTCCACCGGAGGGTAAATGGAAAGGAATGGGCATATAACTCTCCACCGGAGGGTAAATGGAAAGGAATGGGCATATAACTCTCCACCGGAGGGTAAATGGAAGGGAATGGGCATATAACTCTCCACCGGAGGGTTAATGGAAGGGAATGGGCATATAACTCTCCACCGGAGGGTAAATGGAAAGGAATGGGCATATAACTCTCCACCGGAGGGTAAATGGAAAGGAATGGGCATATAACTCTCCACCGGAGGGTAAAAGGAATGGGCATATAACTCCCCACCGGAGGGTAAAAGGAAAGGAATGGGCATATAACTCTCCACCGGAGGGTAAAAGGAAAGGAATGGGCATATAACTCTCCACCGGAGGGTAAATGGAAAGGAATGGGCATATAACTCCCCACCGGAGGGTAAATGGAAAGGAATGGGCATAAAACTCTCCACCGGAGGGTAAAAGGAATGGGCATAAAATTCTCCACCGGAGGGTAAATGGAAAGGAATGGGCATATAACTCCCCACCGGAGGGTAAATGGAAAGGAATGGGCATATAACTCCCCACCGGAGGGTAAAAGGAATGGGCATAAAATTCTCCACCGGAGGGTAAATGGAAAGGAATGGGCATATAACTCCCCACCGGAGGGTAAAAGGAAAGGAATGGGCATATAACTCCCCACCGGAGGGTAAAAGGAAAGGAATGGGCATATAACTCTCCACCGGAGGGTAAATGGAAAGGAATGGGCATAAAACTCTCCACCGGAGGGTAAATGGAAAGGAATGGGCATATAACTCTCCACCGGAGGGTTAATGGAATAGGAATGGGCATATAACTCTCCACCGGAGGGTAAATGGAAAGGAATGGGCATATAACTCTCCACCGGAGGGTAAATGGAAAGGAATGGGCATATAACTCTCCACCGGAGGGTAAATGGAAGGGAATGGGCATATAACTCTCCACCGGAGGGTAAATGGAAAGGAATGGGCATAAAACTCTCCACCGGAGGGTAAATGGAAAGGAATGGGCATATAACTCCCCACCGGAGGGTAAATGGAATAGGAATGGGCATATAACTCTCCACCGGAGGGTAAATGGAATAGGAATGGGCATATAACTCTCCACCGGAGGGTAAATGGAATAGGAATGGGCATATAACTCTCCACCGGAGGGTAAATGGAAAGGAATGGGCATATAACTCCCCACCGGAGGGTAAATGGAAAGGAATGGGCATATAACTCTCCACCGGAGGGTAAATGGAATAGGAATGGGCATATAACTCTCCACCGGAGGGTAAATGGAATAGGAATGGGCATATAACTCTCCACCGGAGGGTAAATGGAAAGGAATGGGCATATAACTCTCCACCGGAGGGTAAATGGAATAGGAATGGGCATATAACTCTCCACCGGAGGGTAAATGGAAAGGAATGGGCATAAAACTCTCCACCGGAGGGTAAATGGAAGGGAATGGGCATATAACTCTCCACCGGAGGGTAAATGGAAAGGAATGGGCATATAACTCTCCACCGGAGGGTAAATGGAATAGGAATGGGCATATAACTCTCCACCGGAGGGTAAATGGAAAGGAATGGGCATATAACTCCCCACCGGAGGGTAAATGGAAAGGAATGGGCATATAACTCCCCACCGGAGGGTAAATGGAAAGGAATGGGCATATAACTCCCCACCGGAGGGTAAATGGAAAGGAATGGGCATAAAACTCTCCACCGGAGGGTAAATGGAAAGGAATGGGCATAAAACTCTCCACCGGAGGGTAAATGGAAGGGAATGGGCATATAACTCTCCACCGGAGGGTAAATGGAAAGGAATGGGCATATAACTCTCCACCGGAGGGTAGATGGAAAGGAATGGGCATATAACTCTCCACCGGTGGGTAAATGGAAGGGAATGGGCATATAACTCTCCACCGGAGGGTAGATGGAAAGGAATGGGCATATAACTCTCCACCGGTGGGTAAATGGAAAGGAATGGGCATATAACTCTCCACCGGAGGGTAAATGGAAAGGAATGGGCATATAACTCTCCACCGGTGGGTAAATGGAAAGGAATGGGCATATAACTCCCCACCGGAGGGTAAATGGAAAGGAATGGGCATATAACTCTCCACCGGTGGGTAAATGGAAAGGAATGGGCATATAACTCCCCACCGGAGGGTAAATGGAAAGGAATGGGCATATAACTCTCCACCGGAGGGTAAATGGAATAGGAATGGGCATATAACTCACCACCGGAGGGTAAATGGAATAGGAATGGGCATATAACTCTCCACCGGAGGGTAAATGGAAAGGAATGGGCATATAACTCTCCACCGGAGGGTAAAAGGAATAGGAATGGGCATATAACTCCCCACCGGAGGGTAAATGGAAGGGAATGGGCATATAACTCTCCACCGGAGGGTAAATGGAAAGGAATGGGCATATAACTCACCACCGGAGGGTAAATGGAAAGGAATGGGCATATAACTCTCCACCGGAGGGTAGATGGAAAGGAATGGGCATATAACTCTCCACCGGTGGGTAAATGGAAAGGAATGGGCATATAACTCCCCACCGGAGGGTAAATGGAATAGGAATGGGCATATAACTCTCCACCAGAGGGTAAATGGAAAGGAATGGGCATATAACTCTCCACCGGAGGGTAAATGGAAAGGAATGGGCATATAACTCTCCACCGGAGGGTAAATGGAATAGGAATGGGCATATAACTCTCCACCGGAGGGTAAATGGAATAGGAATGGGCATATAACTCTCCACCAGAGGGTAAATGGAAAGGAATGGGCATATAACTCTCCACCGGAGGGTAAATGGAAAGGAATGGGCATATAACTCTCCACCGGAGGGTAAATGGAAAGGAATGGGCATATAACTCTCCACCGGAGGGTAAATGGAAAGGAATGGGCATATAACTCTCCACCGGTGGGTAAATGGAAAGGAATGGGCATATAACTCTCCACCGGAGGGTAAATGGAATAGGAATGGGCATATAACTCTCCACCGGAGGGTAAATGGAAAGGAATGGGCATATAACTCCCCACCGGAGGGTAAATGGAATAGGAATGGGCATATAACTCTCCACCGGAGGGTAAATGGAAGGGAATGGGCATATAACTCTCCACCGGTGGGTAAATGGAAAGGAATGGGCATATAACTCTCCACCGGAGGGTAAATGGAAAGGAATGGGCATATAACTCTCCACCGGAGGGTAAATGGAAAGGAATGGGCATATAACTCTCCACCGGAGGGTAAATGGAATAGGAATGGGCATATAACTCTCCACCGGAGGGTAAATGGAATAGGAATGGGCATATAACTCTCCACCGGAGGGTAAATGGAAAGGAATGGGCATAAAACTCTCCACCGGAGGGTAGATGGAAAGGAATGGGCATATAACTCCCCACCGGAGGGTAGATGGAAAGGAATGGGCATATAACTCTCCACCGGAGGGTAAATGGAAAGGAATGGGCATATAACTCTCCACCGGAGGGTAAATGGAAAGGAATGGGCATATAACTCCCCACCGGAGGGTAAATGGAAAGGAATGGGCATATAACTCTCCACCGGAGGGTAAATGGAATAGGAATGGGCATATAACTCACCACAGGAGGGTAAATGGAATAGGAATGGGCATATAACTCTCCACCGGAGGGTAAATGGAAAGGAATGGGCATATAACTCTCCACCGGAGGGTAAATGGAATAGGAATGGGCATATAACTCTCCACCGGAGGGTAAATGGAATAGGAATGGGCATATAACTCTCCACCGGAGGGTAAATGGAAAGGAATGGGCATAAAACTCTCCACCGGAGGGTAGATGGAAAGGAATGGGCATATAACTCCCCACCGGAGGGTAAATGGAAAGGAATGGGCATATAACTCCCCACCGGAGGGTAGATGGAAAGGAATGGGCATATAACTCTCCACCGGAGGGTAAATGGAAAGGAATGGGCATATAACTCTCCACCGGAGGGTAAATGGAAAGGAATGGGCATATAACTCCCCACCGGAGGGTAGATGGAAAGGAATGGGCATATAACTCCCCACCGGAGGGTAGATGGAAAGGAATGGGCATATAACTCTCCACCGGAGGGTAAATGGAAAGGAATGGGCATATAACTCCCCACCGGAGGGTAGATGGAAAGGAATGGGCATATAACTCCCCACCGGAGGGTAAATGGAAAGGAATGGGCATATAACTCCCCACCGGAGGGTAAATGGAAAGGAATGGGCATATAACTCCCCACCGGAGGGTAAATGGAAAGGAATGGGCATATAACTCTCCACCGGAGGGTAAATGGAATAGGAATGGGCATATAACTCTCCACCGGAGGGTAAATGGAAAGGAATGGGCATATAACTCTCCACCGGAGGGTAAATGGAAAGGAATGGGCATATAACTCTCCACCGGAGGGTAAATGGAATAGGAATGGGCATATAACTCTCCACCGGTGGGTAAATGGAAAGGAATGAGCATATAACTCTCCACCGGTGGGTAAATGGAAAGGAATGGGCATATAACTCTCCACCGGAGGGTAAATGGAAAGGAATGGGCATATAACTCTCCACCGGTGGGTAAATGGAAAGGAATGGGCATATAACTCTCCACCGGAGGGTAAATGGAATAGGAATGGGCATATAACTCTCCACCGGTGGGTAAATGGAAAGGAATGGGCATATAACTCTCCACCGGAGGGTAAATGGAATAGGAATGGGCATATAACTCTCCACCGGAGGGTAAATGGAAAGGAATGGGCATAAAACTCTCCACCGGAGGGTAAATGGAAGGGAATGGGCATATAACTCTCCACCGGAGGGTAAATGGAAAGGAATGGGCATATAACTCTCCACCGGAGGGTAAATGGAATAGGAATGGGCATATAACTCTCCACCGGAGGGTAAATGGAAAGGAATGGGCATATAACTCCCCACCGGAGGGTAAATGGAATAGGAATGGGCATATAACTCTCCACCGGAGGGTAAATGGAATAGGAATGGGCATATAACTCTCCACCGGAGGGTAAATGGAAAGGAATGGGCATATAACTCCCCACCGGAGGGTAAATGGAAAGGAATGGGCATATAACTCCCCACCGGAGGGTAAATGGAAAGGAATGGGCATAAAACTCTCCACCGGAGGGTAAATGGAAGGGAATGGGCATATAACTCTCCACCGGAGGGTAAATGGAAAGGAATGGGCATATAACTCTCCACCGGAGGGTAAATGGAATAGGAATGGGCATATAACTCACCACCGGAGGGTAAATGGAATAGGAATGGGCATATAACTCTCCACCGGAGGGTAAATGGAAAGGAATGGGCATATAACTCTCCACCGGAGGGTAAAAGGAATAGGAATGGGCATATAACTCCCCACCGGAGGGTAAATGGAAGGGAATGGGCATATAACTCTCCACCGGAGGGTAAATGGAAAGGAATGGGCATATAACTCACCACCGGAGGGTAAATGGAAAGGAATGGGCATATAACTCTCCACCGGAGGGTAGATGGAAAGGAATGGGCATATAACTCTCCACCGGTGGGTAAATGGAAAGGAATGGGCATATAACTCCCCACCGGAGGGTAAATGGAATAGGAATGGGCATATAACTCTCCACCAGAGGGTAAATGGAAAGGAATGGGCATATAACTCTCCACCGGTGGGTAAATGGAAAGGAATGGGCATATAACTCTCCACCAGAGGGTAAATGGAAAGGAATGGGCATATAACTCTCCACCGGTGGGTAAATGGAAAGGAATGGGCATATAACTCCCCACCGGAGGGTAAATGGAAAGGAATGGGCATATAACTCTCCACCGGAGGGTAAATGGAAAGGAATGGGCATATAACTCTCCACCGGAGGGTAAATGGAATAGGAATGGGCATATAACTCTCCACCGGAGGGTAAATGGAAAGGAATGGGCATATAACTCTCCACCGGTGGGTAAATGGAAAGGAATGGGCATATAACTCTCCACCGGAGGGTAAATGGAATAGGAATGGGCATATAACTCTCCACCGGTGGGTAAATGGAAAGGAATGGGCATATAACTCTCCACCGGTGGGTAAATGGAAGGGAATGGGCATATAACTCTCCACCGGAGGGTAAATGGAAAGGAATGGGCATATAACTCTCCACCGGTGGGTAAATGGAAAGGAATGGGCATATAACTCTCCACCGGAGGGTAAATGGAATAGGAATGGGCATATAACTCTCCACCGGAGGGTAAATGGAAAGGAATGGGCATATAACTCTCCACCGGAGGGTAAATGGAAGGGAATGGGCATATAACTCTCCACCGGTGGGTAAATGGAAAGGAATGGGCATATAACTCTCCACCGGAGGGTAAATGGAATAGGAATGGGCATATAACTCTCCACCGGAGGGTAAATGGAAGGGAATGGGCATATAACTCTCCACCGGAGGGTAGATGGAAAGGAATGGGCATATAACTCTCCACCGGAGGGTAAATGGAATAGGAATGGGCATATAACTCTCCACCGGAGGGTAAATGGAAAGGAATGGGCATAAAACTCTCCACCGGAGGGTAGATGGAAAGGAATGGGCATATAACTCCCCACCGGAGGGTAGATGGAAAGGAATGGGCATATAACTCTCCACCGGAGGGTAAATGGAAAGGAATGGGCATATAACTCTCCACCGGAGGGTAAATGGAAAGGAATGGGCATATAACTCCCCACCGGAGGGTAAATGGAAAGGAATGGGCATATAACTCTCCACCGGAGGGTAAATGGAATAGGAATGGGCATATAACTCTCCACCGGAGGGTAAATGGAATAGGAATGGGCATATAACTCACCACCGGAGGGTAAATGGAATAGGAATGGGCATATAACTCTCCACCGGAGGGTAAATGGAAAGGAATGGGCATATAACTCTCCACCGGAGGGTAAATGGAATAGGAATGGGCATATAACTCTCCACCGGAGGGTAAATGGAATAGGAATGGGCATATAACTCTCCACCGGAGGGTAAATGGAAAGGAATGGGCATAAAACTCTCCACCGGAGGGTAGATGGAAAGGAATGGGCATATAACTCCCCACCGGAGGGTAAATGGAAAGGAATGGGCATATAACTCCCCACCGGAGGGTAGATGGAAAGGAATGGGCATATAACTCTCCACCGGAGGGTAAATGGAAAGGAATGGGCATATAACTCCCCACCGGAGGGTAGATGGAAAGGAATGGGCATATAACTCCCCACCGGAGGGTAAATGGAAAGGAATGGGCATATAACTCCCCACCGGAGGGTAAATGGAAAGGAATGGGCATATAACTCCCCACCGGAGGGTAAATGGAAAGGAATGGGCATATAACTCTCCACCGGAGGGTAAATGGAATAGGAATGGGCATATAACTCTCCACCGGAGGGTAAATGGAAAGGAATGGGCATATAACTCTCCACCGGTGGGTAAATGGAAAGGAATGGGCATATAACTCTCCACCGGAGGGTAAATGGAAAGGAATGGGCATATAACTCTCCACCGGTGGGTAAATGGAAAGGAATGGGCATATAACTCTCCACCGGAGGGTAAATGGAATAGGAATGGGCATATAACTCTCCACCGGTGGGTAAATGGAAAGGAATGGGCATATAACTCACCACCGGAGGGTAAATGGAATAGGAATGGGCATATAACTCTCCACCGGTGGGTAAATGGAAAGGAATGGGCATATAACTCTCCACCGGAGGGTAAATGGAATAGGAATGGGCATATAACTCTCCACCGGAGGGTAAATGGAATAGGAATGGGCATATAACTCTCCACCGGAGGGTAAATGGAAAGGAATGGGCATATAACTCCCCACCGGAGGGTAAATGGAAAGGAATGGGCATATAACTCTCCACCGGAGGGTAAATGGAAAGGAATGGGCATATAACTCTCCACCGGAGGGTAAATGGAAAGGAATGGGCATATAACTCCCCACCGGAGGGTAAATGGAAAGGAATGGGCATATAACTCTCCACCGGAGGGTAAATGGAAAGGAATGGGCATATAACTCTCCACCGGAGGGTAAATGGAAAGGAATGGGCATATAACTCTCCACCGGAGGGTAAATGGAAGGGAATGGGCATATAACTCTCCACCGGAGGGTAAATGGAAAGGAATGGGCATATAACTCTCCACCGGAGGGTAAATGGAAGGGAATGGGCATATAACTCTCCACCGGAGGGTAAATGGAATAGGAATGGGCATATAACTCACCACCGGAGGGTAAATGGAATAGGAATGGGCATATAACTCTCCACCGGAGGGTAAATGGAATAGGAATGGGCATATAACTCTCCACCGGAGGGTAAATGGAAAGGAATGGGCATATAACTCTCCACCGGAGGGTAAATGGAAAGGAATGGGCATATAACTCTCCACCGGAGGGTAAATGGAAAGGAATGGGCATATAACTCTCCACCGGAGGGTAAATGGAAAGGAATGGGCATATAACTCTCCACCGGAGGGTAAATGGAAAGGAATGGGCATATAACTCTCCACCGATGGGTAAATGGAAAGGAATGGGCATATAACTCACCACCGGAGGGTAAATGGAAAGGAATGGGCATATAACTCTCCACCGGTGGGTAAATGGAAAGGAATGGGCATATAACTCTCCACCGGAGGGTAAATGGAAAGGAATGGGCATATAACTCTCCACCGGAGGGTAAATGGAATAGGAATGGGCATATAACTCTCCACCGGTGGGTAAATGGAAAGGAATGGGCATATAACTCCCCACCGGAGGGTAAATGGAAAGGAATGGGCATATAACTCTCCACCGGAGGGTAAATGGAAAGGAATGGGCATATAACTCACCACCGGAGTGTAAATGGAATAGGAATGGGCATATAACTCTCCACCGGTGGGTAAATGGAAAGGAATGGGCATATAACTCTCCACCGGAGGGTAAATGGAAAGGAATGGGCATATAACTCTCCACCGGAGGGTAAATGGAAAGGAATGGGCATATAACTCTCCACCGGAGGGTAAATGGAAAGGAATGGGCATATAACTCACCACCGGAGGGTAAATGGAATAGGAATGGGCATATAACTCTCCACCGGAGGGTAAATGGAATAGGAATGGGCATATAACTCACCACCGGTGGGTAAATGGAAAGGAATGGGCATATAACTCTCCACCGGAGGGTAAATGGAAAGGAATGGGCATATAACTCCCCACCGGAGGGTAAATGGAATAGGAATGGGCATATAACTCTCCACCGGAGGGTAAATGGAATAGGAATGGGCATATAACTCTCCACCGGTGGGTAAATGGAAAGGAATGGGCATATAACTCTCCACCGGAGGGTAAATGGAATAGGAATGGGCATATAACTCTCCACCGGTGGGTAAATGGAAAGGAATGGGCATATAACTCTCCACCGGAGGGTAAATGGAAAGGAATGGGCATATAACTCTCCACCGGAGGGTAAATGGAATAGGAATGGGCATATAACTCTCCACCGGAGGGTAAATGGAATAGGAATGGGCATATAACTCTCCACCGGTGGGTAAATGGAAAGGAATGGGCATATAACTCACCACCGGAGGGTAAATGGAATAGGAATGGGCATATAACTCTCCACCGGAGGGTAAATGGAAAGGAATGGGCATATAACTCTCCACCGGAGGGTAAATGGAAAGGAATGGGCATATAACTCTCCACCGGAGGGTAAATGGAAAGGAATGGGCATATAACTCTCCACCGGAGGGTAAATGGAAGGGAATGGGCATATAACTCTCCACCGGAGGGTAAATGGAAAGGAATGGGCATATAACTCTCCACCGGAGGGTAAATGGAAGGGAATGGGCATATAACTCTCCACCGGAGGGTAAATGGAATAGGAATGGGCATATAACTCTCCACCGGAGGGTAAATGGAAAGGAATGGGCATATAACTCTCCACCGGAGGGTAAATGGAAAGGAATGGGCATATAACTCTCCACCGGAGGGTAAATGGAATAGGAATGGGCATATAACTCTCCACCGGAGGGTAAATGGAAAGGAATGGGCATATAACTCTCCACCGGAGGGTAAATGGAATAGGAATGGGCATATAACTCTCCACCGGAGGGTAAAAGGAAAGGAATGGGCATATAACTCTCCACCGGTGGGTAAATGGAAAGGAATGGGCATATAACTCCCCACCGGAGGGTAAATGGAAAGGAATGGGCATATAACTCCCCACCGGAGGGTAAATGGAAAGGAATGGGCATATAACTCTCCACCAGAGGGTAAATGGAATAGGAATGGGCATATAACTCACCACCGGAGGGTAAATGGAATAGGAATGGGCATATAACTCTCCACCGGTGGGTAAATGGAAAGGAATGGGCATATAACTCTCCACCGGAGGGTAAATGGAAAGGAATGGGCATATAACTCTCCACCGGAGGGTAAATGGAAAGGAATGGGCATATAACTCTCCACCGGAGGGTAAATGGAAAGGAATGGGCATATAACTCTCCACCGGAGGGTAAATGGAATAGGAATGGGCATATAACTCACCACCGGAGGGTAAATGGAATAGGAATGGGCATATAACTCTCCACCGGAGGGTAAATGGAAAGGAATGGGCATATAACTCACCACCGGAGGGTAAATGGAATAGGAATGGGCATATAACTCTCCACCGGTGGGTAAATGGAATAGGAATGGGCATATAACTCTCCACCGGAGGGTAAATGGAATAGGAATGGGCATATAACTCTCCACCGGAGGGTAAATGGAATAGGAATGGGCATATAACTCTCCACCGGTGGGTAAATGGAAAGGAATGGGCATATAACTCACCACCGGAGGGTAAATGGAATAGGAATGGGCATATAACTCTCCACCGGAGGGTAAATGGAAAGGAATGGGCATATAACTCTCCACCGGAGGGTAAATGGAAAGGAATGGGCATATAACTCTCCACCGGAGGGTAAATGGAAGGGAATGGGCATATAACTCTCCACCGGAGGGTAAATGGAAAGGAATGGGCATATAACTCTCCACCGGAGGGTAAATGGAAGGGAATGGGCATATAACTCTCCACCGGAGGGTAAATGGAATAGGAATGGGCATATAACTCTCCACCGGAGGGTAAATGGAAAGGAATGGGCATATAACTCTCCACCGGAGGGTAAATGGAAAGGAATGGGCATATAACTCTCCACCGGAGGGTAAATGGAATAGGAATGGGCATATAACTCTCCACCGGAGGGTAAATGGAAAGGAATGGGCATATAACTCTCCACCGGAGGGTAAATGGAATAGGAATGGGCATATAACTCTCCACCGGAGGGTAAAAAGAAAGGAATGGGCATATAACTCTCCACCGGTGGGTAAATGGAAAGGAATGGGCATATAACTCCCCACCGGAGGGTAAATGGAAAGGAATGGGCATATAACTCCCCACCGGAGGGTAAATGGAAAGGAATGGGCATATAACTCTCCACCGGAGGGTAAATGGAATAGGAATGGGCATATAACTCACCACCGGAGGGTAAATGGAATAGGAATGGGCATATAACTCTCCACCGGTGGGTAAATGGAAAGGAATGGGCATATAACTCTCCACCGGAGGGTAAATGGAAAGGAATGGGCATATAACTCTCCACCGGAGGGTAAATGGAAAGGAATGGGCATATAACTCTCCACCGGAGGGTAAATGGAAAGGAATGGGCATATAACTCTCCACCGGAGGGTAAATGGAATAGGAATGGGCATATAACTCTCCACCGGAGGGTAAATGGAAAGGAATGGGCATATAACTCTCCACCGGTGGGTAAATGGAAAGGAATGGGCATATAACTCTCCACCGGAGGGTAAATGGAAAGGAATGGGCATATAACTCTCCACCGGAGGGTAAATGGAATAGGAATGGGCATATAACTCTCCACCGGAGGGTAAAAGGAAAGGAATGGGCATATAACTCTCCACCGGTGGGTAAATGGAAAGGAATGGGCATATAACTCCCCACCGGAGGGTAAATGGAAAGGAATGGGCATATAACTCCCCACCGGAGGGTAAATGGAAAGGAATGGGCATATAACTCTCCACCAGAGGGTAAATGGAATAGGAATGGGCATATAACTCACCACCGGAGGGTAAATGGAATAGGAATGGGCATATAACTCTCCACCGGTGGGTAAATGGAAAGGAATGGGCATATAACTCTCCACCGGAGGGTAAATGGAAAGGAATGGGCATATAACTCTCCACCGGAGGGTAAATGGAAAGGAATGGGCATATAACTCTCCACCGGAGGGTAAATGGAAAGGAATGGGCATATAACTCTCCACCGGAGGGTAAATGGAATAGGAATGGGCATATAACTCACCACCGGAGGGTAAATGGAATAGGAATGGGCATATAACTCTCCACCGGAGGGTAAATGGAAAGGAATGGGCATATAACTCACCACCGGAGGGTAAATGGAATAGGAATGGGCATATAACTCTCCACCGGTGGGTAAATGGAAAGGAATGGGCATATAACTCTCCACCGGAGGGTAAATGGAATAGGAATGGGCATATAACTCTCCACCGGAGGGTAAATGGAAAGGAATGGGCATATAACTCACCACCGGAGGGTAAATGGAATAGGAATGGGCATATAACTCTCCACCGGAGGGTAAATGGAAAGGAATGGGCATATAACTCTCCACCGGAGGGTAAATGGAATAGGAATGGGCATATAACTCTCCACCGGAGGGTAAATGGAAAGGAATGGGCATATAACTCTCCACCGGAGGGTAAATGGAAAGGAATGGGCATATAACTCTCCACCGGAGGGTAAATGGAAAGGAATGGGCATATAACTCTCCACCGGAGGGTAAATGGAAGGGAATGGGCATATAACTCTCCACCGGAGGGTAAATGGAAAGGAATGGGCATATAACTCTCCACCGGAGGGTAAATGGAAGGGAATGGGCATATAACTCTCCACCGGAGGGTAAATGGAATAGGAATGGGCATATAACTCTCCACCGGAGGGTAAATGGAATAGGAATGGGCATATAACTCTCCACCGGAGGGTAAATGGAATAGGAATGGGCATATAACTCTCCACCGGTGGGTAAATGGAAAGGAATGGGCATATAACTCACCACCGGAGGGTAAATGGAATAGGAATGGGCATATAACTCTCCACCGGAGGGTAAATGGAAAGGAATGGGCATATAACTCTCCACCGGAGGGTAAATGGAAAGGAATGGGCATATAACTCTCCACCGGAGGGTAAATGGAAGGGAATGGGCATATAACTCTCCACCGGAGGGTAAATGGAAAGGAATGGGCATATAACTCTCCACCGGAGGGTAAATGGAAGGGAATGGGCATATAACTCTCCACCGGAGGGTAAATGGAATAGGAATGGGCATATAACTCTCCACCGGAGGGTAAATGGAAAGGAATGGGCATATAACTCTCCACCGGAGGGTAAATGGAAAGGAATGGGCATATAACTCTCCACCGGAGGGTAAATGGAATAGGAATGGGCATATAACTCTCCACCGGAGGGTAAATGGAAAGGAATGGGCATATAACTCTCCACCGGAGGGTAAATGGAAAGGAATGGGCATATAACTCCCCACCGGAGGGTAAATGGAAAGGAATGACTAAAGTGCAGCAAACCACATGGAAGTCCTGCTTACCAGATAGCAGACTCTATATCGGCAGACTGATGTAACCACAGAACCGGCATGGAGCTGCTTGGATCCATCAAACCATCCATATCCCAGGCTCCGCAGTAAACTTGCTCAGCTGCGTGCTGATTGGTCGCGGGCCACATCTGCCACCTGCAGCCTTAGACTCCTAGAGACCGCCTGTCTCTCTATCGTGGAGCCGTCTCCACTTGAACGCCCTCCTGACTCCTACACCAGGCCACCTGCCTTAGGGTGGAGCTGTTCCCAAGTTTGTCTCTTACCTGCTTCTCTGTCCTTGTAGAGTGAGCCACGCATGCGCAGCTCACTGTAAACATTTGTCATGACCAAATCTGACTGAACTCCTACACGGCAGTGATGTCACCCCCACCCGACCAATGAAAGCAGCCGTTAATCGAGATCTGGAAGCCAGTCGCCCAAAGATGTCAGCGGCTCAGTGGAGATGCCGCAACGCTGGAGCCGAGGGGAGTATAGGGCCGCCTCTGTTGAGACCCCCCCCATCCCCCTTCTCTCTCTGGGTGATTTATATACATTGCAGGGAATGTAACAAACTTTGTTGCAGATTCCTCACTTTAGTTATTGTGAAGAAATAGCTGTTTGTTTCTCTGTGTCCATGTGCAGAGTGAATGGGAGTGGGAGGGACTTTATCATTATCAATCAGCTGCTGTACCTGCAGGATTCTAATGAGGAAAGTGACAGGGTCTGCATCCCTTTAGATGTGATTTCCCTTTGGGAATTTCTCACCAGAAATGACATTTCTGTTGCAGGGGATGCCCAAAATCTGACTTGTATCTTAGTGCAGACTTCTGGGAAAATCAGTCAGCCAATCACACAAGCAGGAAATGACATTTCTGGGGGGCGGGGTTATGTATACCATCTGTGTACAGAACACCTCCAGACGGCCATATTGTATTTTACAGAAAATTACAGCTGCTGCAGATTGAAAAGAGAATTTCAGTTCCAATCTGACTTGTGTAGAGATTATATACGCTGGATTATTCATTTTTTCCCCATGGAAGTGGAGTTACCCTTTAAAGTAGGGAGGGAACCCCATTTGGGTGAGATTTTGCTCTGCGGGTCAAACTAAGAGAAAGAAAACAGCAACAGGCGCCTCTTAGTTTTGCATTTAATAACAATTTGCATGTAAAAAACCGGGGAGTTCAGTTCAGGTCATATACGATCTGAGCCGCTTTAGATGAAATGTCAGCTCTGTTCCTCTCTGCTGTCGGCGTCCTGATCCACAGTGCACTCCGGGATTCCGGCGGGATCCACAGTGAGGCTCAGAATGCGGCCAGTCACAAGGAGGCTGGAGTGCAAAGTTCAGGGTATTGGCTGTACTGCCGTAAAGCGACGCGTTTCTGAGCATGCTCAGATCGTATATGGCCTGAACTGGACACCCCGGTTTTTTACATGTGAGTGATTTAATGCAAATTGTTATTAAATGCAAAACAGTCTTAGGAATCGGCGCCTGTTGCTGTGTTTTTTCTCTTACATATCCCCCACAAGGCTGCCCTACATCTTCACACAGAGCAGCAATTCCTCAAAGGACTTCTTTATGAACTTGCAATGCGTTACCCCCATACTGTGACCTGCGCCGATATCCAGTGTTGTTTTTCTGCGGATCAAACTGACTTTTTTAATCTCCCTTCTTCCTGAACAAGTCCGGCACTGAGTGCCGTAACAAGAGTCACAATGGGGTGGGAACCTCGTATTAAACTCTAACACCTTGCAGAACTACAGAACACCACCCCCCCCCCCCCTCCACAATGGCTCAAAAGTGATCTGGTCCAGAAATAATGGTGGATAAAGCACCTGGACCAGATGTATCCACCCGCAGATCCCAAAAGAATTGAGCTCTGTCATTTCAAAGCCATTATGTCTAATATTTAGGGATTCGGAAATGACGGTAATAGTACCACCGAGCTATGCAGTAGAATAACGTCCCTACAGGATGTCTCTAATTACAAGCTGACCTCAATGCTCTGTCTAATTGGGCAACTAAGTGGCAGATGAGGTTTAATGTTGATAAAATGTAAAGTTCTGCACTTGGGGGCTAAGAATATGCATCATACATACTGGGGGGAATACAACTGGGGGGGGGGGGGGGGGGGAGTCCATGGTGATGGATCTTGGGGGAGTTAATGGTGGAGAAGGATCTTGGGGGAGTCCATGGTGGAAAAGGAATCTTGGGGGAGTCCATGGTGGAAAAGGAATCTTGGGGGAGTCCATGGTGGAAAAGGAACCTTGGGGGAGTCCATGGTGGAAAAGGAACCTTGGGGGGGTCCATGGTGGAAAAGGAACCTTGGGGGAGTCCATGGTGGAAAAGGAATCTTGGGGGAGTCCATGGTGGAAAAGGGATCTTGGGGGAGTCCATGGTGGAAAAGGGATCTTGGGGGAGTCCATGGTGGAGAAGGACCTGGGGGAGTCCATGGTGGAGAGGGATCTTGGGGGAGTCCATGGTGGAAAAGGGATCTTGGGTGAGTCCATGGTGGAGAAGGATCTTGGGTGAGTCCATGGTGGAGAAGGATCTTGGGGGAGTCCATGGTGAAGGATCTTGGGGGAGTCCATGGTGGAGAAGGATCTTGGGGGAGTCCATGGTGGAAAAGGAATCTTGGGGGAGTCCATGGTGGAAAAGGAATCTTGGGGGAGTCCATGGTGGAAAAGGAATCTTGGGGGAGTCCATGGTGGAAAAGGAATCTTGGGGGAGTCCATGGTGGAAAAGGAATCTTGGGGGAGTCCATGGTGGAAAAGGAATCTTGGGGGAGTCCATGGTGGAAAAGGAATCTTGGGGGAGTCCATGGTGGAAAAGGAATCTTGGGGGAGTCCATGGTGGAAAAGGAATCTTGGGGGAGTCCATGGTGGAAAAGGAATCTTGGGGGAGTCTATGGTGGAAAAGGAATCTTGGGGGAGTCCATGGTGGAAAAGGAATCTTGGGGGAGTCCATGATGGAGAAGGACCTGGGGGAGTCCATGGTGGAGAGGGATCTTGGGGGAAGTCCATGGTGGAAAGGGATCTTGGGGGAGTCCATGGTGGAAAAGGGATCTTGGGTGAGTCCATGGTGGAGAAGGATCTTGGGGGAGTCCATGGTGGAGAAGGATCTTGGGGGAGTCCATGGTGGAGAAGGATCTTGGGGGAGTCCATGGTGGAGAAGGATCTTGGGGGAGTCCATGGTGGAGAAGGATCTTGGGGGAGTCCATGGTGGAAAAGGAATCTTGGGGGAGTCCATGGTGGAAAAGGAATCTTGGGGGAGTCCATGGTGGAAAAGGAATCTTGGGGGAGTCCATGGTGGAAAAGGAATCTTGGGGGAGTCCATGGTGGAAAAGGGATTTTGGGGGAGTCCATGGTGGAAAAGGGATCTTGGGGGAGTCCATGGTGGAGAAGGACATGGGGGAGTCCATGGTGAAGGATCTTGGGGGAGTACATGGTGGAGAGGGATCTTGGGGGAGTCCATGGTGGAAAAGGGATCTTGGGTGAGTCCATGGTGGAGAAGGACCTGGGGGAGTCCATGGTGGAGAAGGACCTGGGGGAGTCCATGGTGGAGAAGGATCTTGGGGGAGTCCATGGTGGAGAAGGATCTTGGGGGAGTCCATGGTGGAGAAGGATCTTGGGGGAGTCCATGGTGGAAAAGGGATCTTGGGGGAGTCCATGGTGGAAAAGGGATCTTGGGTGAGTCCATGGTGGAAAAGGGATCTTGGGGGAGTCCATGGTGGAAAAGGGATCTTGGGGGAGTCCATGGTGGAAAAGGGATCTTGGGGGAGTCCATGGTGGAGAAGGACCTGGGGGAGTCCATGGTGGAGAAGGATCTTGGGGGAGTCCATGGTGGAGAAGGGATCTTGGGGGAGTCCATGGTCGAGAAGGACCTGGGGGAGTCCATGGTGGAGAAGGATCTTGGGGGAGTCCATGGTGGAAAAGGGATCTTGGGGGAGTCCATGGTGGAAAAGGGATCTTGGGGGAGTCCATGGTGGAAAAGGGATCTTGGGGGAGTCCATGGTGGAGAAGGACCTGGGGGAGTCCATGGTGGAGAAGGATCTTGGGGGAGTCCATGGTGGAAAAGGGATCTTGGGGGAGTCCATGGTGGAGAAGGACCTGGGGGAGTCCATGGTGGAGAAGGACCTGGGGGAGTCCATGGTGGAGAAGGACCTGGGGGAGTCCATGGTGGAGAAGGACTGGGGGAGTCCATGGTGGAGAAGGACCTGGGGGAGTCCATGGTGGAGAAGGACCTGGGGGAGTCCATGGTGGAGAAGGACCTGGGGGAGTCCATGGTGGAGAAGGACCTGGGGGAGTCCATGGTGGAGAAGGACCTGGGGGAGTCCATGGTGGAGAAGGACCTGGGGGAGTCCATGGTGGAGAAGGACCTGGGGGAGTCCATGGTGGAGAAGGACCTGGGGGAGTCCATGGTGGAGAAGGACCTGGGGGAGTCCATGGTGGAGAAGGACCTGGGGGAGTCCATGGTGGAGAAGGATCTTGGGGGAGTCCATGGTGGAAAAGGGATCTTGGGTGAGTCCATGGTGGAGAAAGACCTGGGGAAGTCCATGGTGGAGAAGGACCCGGGGGAGTCCATGGTGGAGAAGGACCCGGGGGAGTCCATGGTGGAGAAGGACCCGGGGGAGTCCATGGTGGAGAAGGACCCGGGGGAGTCCATGGTGGAGAAGGACCCGGGGGAGTCCATGGTGGAGAAGGACCCGGGGGAGTCCATGGTGGAGAAGGACCCGGGGGAGTCCATGGTGGAGAAGGACCCGGGGGAGTCCATGGTGGAGAAGGACCCGGGGGAGTCCATGGTGGAGAAGGACCCGGGGGAGTCCATGGTGGAGAAGGACCCGGGGGAGTCCATGGTGGAGAAGGACCCGGGGGAGTCCATGGTGGAGAAGGACCCGGGGGAGTCCATGGTGGAGAAGGACCCGGGGGAGTCCATGGTGGAGAAGGACCCGGGGGAGTCCATGGTGGAGAAGGACCCGGGGGAGTCCATGGTGGAGAAGGACCCGGGGGAGTCCATGGTGGAGAAGGACCTTGGGGAGTCCATGGTGGAGAAGGATCTTGGGGGAGTCCATGGTGGAAAAGGGATCTTGGGGGAGTCCATGGTGGAAAAGGGATCTTGGGGGAGTCCATGGTGGAGAAGGACCTGGGGGAGTCCATGGTGGAGAAGGACCTGGGGGAGTCCATGGTGGAGAAGGACCTGGGGGAGTCCATGGTGGAGAAGGACCTGGGGGAGTCCATGGTGGAGAAGGACCTGGGGGAGTCCATGGTGGAGAAGGATCTTGGGGGAGTCCATGGTGGAAAAGGGATCTTGGGTGAGTCCATGGTGGAGAAAGACCTGGGGGAGTCCATGGTGGAGAAGGACCTGGGGGAGTCCATGGTGGAGAAGGACCTGGGGGAGTCCATGGTGGAGAAGGACCTGGGGGAGTCCATGGTGGAGAAGGACCTGGGGGAGTCCATGGTGGAGAAGGACCTGGGGGAGTCCATGGTGGAGAAGGACCTGGGGGAGTCCATGGTGGAGAAGGACCTGGGGGAGTCCATGGTGGAGAAGGACCTGGGGGAGTCCATGGTGGAGAAGGACCTGGGGGAGTCCATGGTGGAGAAGGACCTGGGGGAGTCCATGGTGGAGAAGGACCTGGGGGAGTCCATGGTGGAGAAGGACCTGGGGGAGTCCATGGTGGAGAAGGACCTGGGGGAGTCCATGGTGGAGAAGGACCTGGGGGAGTCCATGGTGGAGAAGGACCTGGGGGAGTCCATGGTGGAGAAGGACCTGGGGGAGTCCATGGTGGAGAAGGACCTGGGGGAGTCCATGGTGGAGAAGGACCTGGGGGAGTCCATGGTGGAGAAGGACTTGGGGGAGTCCATGGTGGAGAAGGACCTGGGGGAGTCCATGGTGGAGAAGGACCTGGGGGAGTCCATGGTGGAGAAGGACCTGGGGGAGTCCATGGTGGAGAAGGACCTGGGGGAGTCCATGGTGGAGAAGGACCTGGGGGAGTCCATGGTGGAGAAGGATCTTGGGGGAGTCCATGGTGGAAAAGGGATCTTGGGGGAGTCCATGGTGGAGAAGGACCTGGGGGAGTCCATGGTGGAGAAGGACCTGGGGGAGTCCATGGTGGAGAAGGACCTGGGGGAGTCCATGGTGGAGAAGGACCTGGGGGAGTCCATGGTGGAGAAGGACCTGGGGGAGTCCATGGTGGAGAAGGACCTGGGGGAGTCCATGGTGGAGAAGGACCTGGGGGAGTCCATGGTGGAGAAGGACCTGGGGGAGTCCATGGTGGAGAAGGACCTGGGGGAGTCCATGGTGGAGAAGGACCTGGGGGAGTCCATGGTGGAGAAGGACCTGGGGGAGTCCATGGTGGAGAAGGACCTGGGGGAGTCCATGGTGGAGAAGGACCTGGGGGAGTCCATGGTGGAGAAGGACTTGGGGGAGTCCATGGTGGAGAAGGACCTGGGGGAGTCCATGGTGGAGAAGGACCTGGGGGAGTCCATGGTGGAGAAGGATCTTGGGGGAGTCCATGGTGGAAAAGGGATCTTGGGTGAGTCCATGGTGGAGAAAGACCTGGGGGAGTCCATGGTGGAGAAGGACCTGGGGGAGTCCATGGTGGAGAAGGACCTGGGGGAGTCCATGGTGGAGAAGGACCTGGGGGAGTCCATGGTGGAGAAGGACCTGGGGGAGTCCATGGTGGAGAAGGACCTGGGGGAGTCCATGGTGGAGAAGGACCTGGGGGAGTCCATGGTGGAGAAGGACCTGGGGGAGTCCATGGTGGAGAAGGACCTGGGGGAGTCCATGGTGGAGAAGGACCTGGGGGAGTCCATGGTGGAGAAGGATCTTGGGGGAGTCCATGGTGGAAAAGGGATCTTGGGGGAGTCCATGGTGGAGAAGGACCTGGGGGAGTCCATGGTGGAGAAGGACCTGGGGGAGTCCATGGTGGAGAAGGACCTGGGGGAGTCCATGGTGGAGAAGGATCTTGGGGGAGTCCATGGTGGAGAAGGACCTGGGGGAGTCCATGGTGGAGAAGGATCTGGGGGAGTCCATGGTGGAGAAGGACCTGGGGGAGTCCATGGTGGAGAAGGACCTGGGGGAGTCCATGGTGGAGAAGGATCTTGGGGGAGTCCATGGTGGAGAAGGACCTGGGGGAGTCCATGGTGGAGAAGGATCTGGGGGAGTCCATGGTGGAGAAGGACCTGGGGGAGTCCATGGTGGAGAAGGATCTTGGGGGAGTCCATGGTGGAGAAGGACCTGGGGGAGTCCATGGTGGAGAAGGATCTGGGGGTTCTAGTAGATCAAACTTAAAATGGATGTAAACCCGATTCATGAAATTTGAGCTGGGCACATTTATCTCTTACATTGTAAAGCGTTGCACAAACTGTTGGCGCTATATAAATCCTGAATAACAATAATAATCTCTCTTCAATTCACTAAGTCCCATGTCTTTCTCCTGCTCCGTTCTTGTGTTATCAGCAGAGTCACTTCTGACAATTTCTCCGTCACATGTTATAAAAGGGGAGGATGCTATAAATAGTCCGTTATTTATATATTGTGGGGTCACCAGTCCGGTATTTATATATTGTGGGGTCACCAGTCCGGTATTTATATATTGTGGGGTCACCAGTCCGGTATTTATATATTGTGGGGTCACCAGTCCGTTATTTATATATTGTGGGGTCACCAGTCCGGTATTTATATATTGTGGGGTCACCAGTCCGGTATTTATATATTGTGGGGTCACCAGTCCGGTATTTGTATATTGTGGGGTCACCAGTCCGGTATTTGTATATTGTGGGGTCACCAGTCCGGTATTTATATATTGTGGGGTCACCAGTCCGGTATTTGTATATTGTGGGGTCACCAGTCCGGTATTTGTATATTGTGGGGTCACCAGTCCGGTATTTGTATATTGTGGGGTCACCAGTCCGGTATTTGTATATTGTGGGGTCACCAGTCCGGTATTTGTATATTGTGGGGTCACCAGTCCGGTATTTATATATTGTGGGGTCACCAGTCCGGTATTTATATATTGTGGGGTCACCAGTCCGGTATTTGTATATTGGGGGGTCACCAGTCCGGTATTTGTATATTGTGGGGTCACCAGTCCGGTATTTGTATATTGTGGGGTCACCAGTCCGGTATTTGTATATTGTGGGGTCACCAGTCCGGTATTTGTATATTGTGGGGTCACCAGTCCGGTATTTGTATATTGTGGGGACACCAGTCCGGTATTTATATATTGTGGGGTCACCAGTCCAGTATTTGTATATTGTGGGGTCACCAGTCCGGTATTTGTATATTGTGGGGTCACCAGTCTGGTATTTGTATATTGTGGGGTCACCAGTCCGGTATTTGTATATTGTGGGGTCACCAGTCCGGTATTTGTATATTGTGGGGTCACCAGTCCAGTATTTCTCTATTGTGGGGTCACCAGTCCGGTATTTGTATATTGTGGGGTCACCAGTCCAGTATTTATATATTGTGGGGTCACCAGTCCGGTATTTGTATATTGTGGGGTCACCAGTCCGGTATTTTTATATTGTGGGGTCACCAGTCCGGTATTTATATATTGTGGGGTCACCAGTCCGGTATTTGTATATTGTGGGGTCACCAGTCCGGTATTTGTATATTGTGGGGTCACCAGTCCGGTATTTGTATATTGTGGGGTCACCAGTCCGGTATTTGTATATTGTGGGGTCACCAGTCCGGTATTTATATATTGTGGGGTCACCAGTCCGGTATTTGTATATTGTGGGGTCACCAGTCCGGTATTTGTATATTGTGGGGACACCAGTCCGGTATTTATATATTGTGGGGTCACCAGTCCGGTATTTGTATATTGTGGGGTCACCAGTCCGGTATTTGTATATTGTGGGGTCACCAGTCCGGTATTTGTATATTGTGGGGTCACCAGTCCGGTATTTGTATATTGTGGGGTCACCAGTCCGGTATTTTTATATTGTGGGGTCACCAGTCCGGTATTTGTATATTGTGGGGTCACCAGTCCGGTATTTGTATATTGTGGGGACACCAGTCCGGTATTTGTATATTGTGGGGTCACCAGTCCGGTATTTGTATATTGTGGGGTCACCAGTCCGGTATTTGTATATTGTGGGGTCACCAGTCCGGTATTTGTATATTGTGGGGTCACCAGTCCGGTATTTGTATATTGTGGGGTCACCAGTCCGGTATTTATATATTGTGGGGTCACCAGTCCGGTATTTATATATTGTGGGGTCACCAGTCCGGTATTTGTATATTGGGGGGTCACCAGTCCGGTATTTATATATTGTGGGGTCACCAGTCCAGTATTTGTATATTGTGGGGTCACCAGTCCGGTATTTGTATATTGTGGGGTCACCAGTCCGGTATTTGTATATTGTGGGGTCACCAGTCCGGTATTTGTATATTGTGGGGTCACCAGTCCGGTATTTGTATATTGTGGGGACACCAGTCTGGTATTTATATATTGTGGGGTCACCAGTCCGGTATTTATATATTGTGGGGTCACCAGTCCGGTATTTGTATATTGTGGGGTCACCAGTCCGGTATTTATATATTGTGGGGTCACCAGTCCGGTATTTGTATATTGTGGGGTCACCAGTCCGGTATTTATATATTGTGGGGTCACCAGTCCGGTATTTATATATTGTGGGGTCACCAGTCCGGTATTTGTATATTGTGGGGTCACCAGTCCTGTATTTATATATTGTGGGGTCACCAGTCCGGTATTTGTATATTGTGGGGTCACCAGTCTGGTATTTATATATTGTGGGGTCACCAGTCCGGTATTTGTATATTGTGGGGTCACCAGTCCGGTATTTGTATATTGTGGGGTCACCAGTCCGGTATTTATATATTGTGGGGTCACCAGTCCGGTATTTATATATTGTGGGGTCACCAGTCCGGTATTTATATATTGTGGGGTCACCAGTCCGGTATTTGTATATTGTGGGGTCACCAGTCCGGTATTTGTATATTGTGGGGTCACCAGTCCGGTATTTATATATTGTGGGGTCACCAGTCCGGTATTTGTATATTGTGGGGTCACCAGTCCGGTATTTATATATTGTGGGGTCACCAGTCCGGTATTTATATATTGTGGGGTCACCAGTCCGGTATTTGTATATTGTGGGGTCACCAGTCCGGTATTTGTATATTGTGGGGTCACCAGTCCGGTATTTGTATATTGTGGGGTCACCAGTCCGGTATTTATATATTGTGGGGTCACCAGTCCGGTATTTGTATATTGTGGGGTCACCAGTCCGGTATTTGTATATTGGGGGGTCACCAGTCCGGTATTTATATATTGTGGGGTCACCAGTCCGGTATTTGTATATTGTGGGGTCACCAGTCCGGTATTTGTATATTGTGGGGTCACCAGTCCGGTATTTGTATATTGTGGGGTCACCAGTCCGGTATTTATATATTGTGGGGTCACCAGTCCAGTATTTGTATATTGTGGGGTCACCAGTCCGGTATTTGTATATTGTGGGGTCACCAGTCCGGTATTTGTATATTGTGGGGTCACCAGTCCGGTATTTATATATTGTGGGGTCACCAGTCCGGTATTTGTATATTGTGGGGTCACCAGTCCGGTATTTGTATATTGTGGGGTCACCAGTCCGGTATTTGTATATTGTGGGGTCACCAGTCCGGTATTTGTATATTGTGGGGACACCAGTCCGGTATTTATATATTGTGGGGTCACCAGTCCGGTATTTATATATTGTGGGGTCACCATTCCGGTATTTGTATATTGTGGGGTCACCAGTCCGGTATTTGTATATTGTGGGGTCACCAGTCCGGTATTTATATATTGTGGGGTCACCAGTCCGGTATTTATATATTGTGGGGTCACCAGTCCGGTATTTGTATATTGTGGGGTCACCAGTCCTGTATTTATATATTGTGGGGTCACCAGTCCGGTATTTGTATATTGTGGGGTCACCAGTCTGGTATTTATATATTGTGGGGTCACCAGTCCAGTATTTGTATATTGTGGGGTCACCAGTCCGGTATTTGTATATTGTGGGGTCACCAGTCCGGTATTTGTATATTGTGGGGTCACCAGTCCGGTATTTATATATTGTGGGGTCACCAGTCCGGTATTTGTATATTGTGGGGTCACCAGTCCGGTATTTGTATATTGTGGGGTCACCAGTCCGGTATTTGTATATTGTGGGGACACCAGTCCGGTATTTATATATTGTGGGGTCACCAGTCCGGTATTTATATATTGTGGGGTCACCATTCCGGTATTTGTATATTGTGGGGTCACCAGTCCGGTATTTATATATTGTGGGGTCACCAGTCCGGTATTTGTATATTGTGGGGTCACCAGTCCGGTATTTATATATTGTGGGGTCACCAGTCCGGTATTTATATATTGTGGGGTCACCAGTCCGGTATTTGTATATTGTGGGGTCACCAGTCCTGTATTTATATATTGTGGGGTCACCAGTCCGGTATTTGTATATTGTGGGGTCACCAGTCTGGTATTTATATATTGTGGGGTCACCAGTCCGGTATTTGTATATTGTGGGGTCACCAGTCCGGTATTTGTATATTGTGGGGTCACCAGTCCGGTATTTATATATTGTGGGGTCACCAGTCCGGTATTTGTATATTGTGGGGTCACCAGTCCGGTATTTATATATTGTGGGGTCACCAGTCCGGTATTTGTATATTGTGGGGTCACCAGTCCGGTATTTATATATTGTGGGGTCACCAGTCCGGTATTTATATATTGTGGGGTCACCAGTCCGGTATTTATATATTGTGGGGTCACCAGTCCGGTATTTATATATTGTGGGGTCACCAGTCCGGTATTTATATATTGTGGGGTCACCAGTCCGGTATTTATACATTGTGGGGTCACCAGTCCGGTATTTGTATATTGTGGGGTCACCAGTCTGGTATTTATATATTGTGGGGTCACCAGTCTGGTATTTATATATTGTGGGGTCACCAGTCCGGTATTTGTATATTGTGGGGTCACCAGTCTGGTATTTATATATTGTGGGGTCACCAGTCCGGTATTTATATATTGTGGGGTCACCAGTCTGGTATTTATATATTGTGGGGTCACCAGTCCGGTATTTGTATATTGTGGGGTCACCAGTCCAGTATTTGTATATTGTGGGGTCACCAGTCCGGTATTTATATATTGTGGGGTCACCAGTCCGGTATTTATATATTGTGGGGTCACCAGTCCGGTATTTATATATTGTGGGGTCACCAGTCCGGTATTTATATATTGTGGGGTCACCAGTCCGGTATTTGTATATTGTGGGGTCACCAGTCCGGTATTTATATATTGTGGGGTCACCAGTCCGGTATTTATATATTGTGGGGTCACCAGTCCGGTATTTATATATTGTGGGGTCACCAGTACAGTATTTATATATTGTGGGGTCACCAGTCCGGTATTTGTATATTGTGGGGTCACCAGTCCGGTATTTATATATTGTGGGGTCACCAGTACAGTATTTATATATTGTGGGGTCACCAGTCCGGTATTTGTATATTGTGGGGTCACCAGTCCGGTATTTATATATTGTGGGGTCACCAGTCCGGTATTTGTATATTGTGGGGTCACCAGTCCGGTATTTATATATTGTGGGGTCACCAGTCCGGTATTTATATATTGTGGGGTCACCAGTCCGGTATTTATATAATGAAATCATATCCCCTCTCAAGCGTCTCTTCTCCAGAGAGAATAAGTTCAGAGCTCACAACCTTTCCTCATAACTAAGATCCTCCAGACCCTTTATTAGCTTTGTTGCCCTTCTTTGTAGTTGCTCCATTTCCAGTACATCCTTCCTGAGGACTGGTGCCCAGAACTGGACAGCATACTCCAGGTGCGGCCGGACCAGGTGGACGTGACGTGGGAGCAGGGTTTCTGGGGGGCCGGACGTGACGTGGGAGCAGGGTTTCTGGGGGGCCGGACGTGACGTGGGAGCAGGGTTTCTGGGGGGGGCGGACGTGGCAGCAGGGTTTCTGGGGGGGCCGGACGTAATGTGGGAGCAGGGTTTCTGGGGGGGCGGATGTGACGCGGGGGCAGGGTTTCTGGGGGGGCCGGACGTGACGTGGGAGCAGGGTTTCTGGGGGGCCGGATGTGACATGGGGGGCAGGGTTTCTGGGGGGGGCGGACGTAACGTGGCAGCAGGGTTTCTGGGGGGCTGGATGTGACGTGGGGGGCAGGGTTTCTGGGGGGCTGGATGTGACGTGGGAGCAGGGTTTCTGGGGGGCCGGATGTGACATGGGGGGCAGGGTTTCTGGGGGGGGCGGACGTAACGTGGCAGCAGGGTTTCTGGGGGGCTGGATGTGACGTGAGGGGCAGGGTTTCTGGGGGGCCGGACGTGATGTAGGAGCAGGGTTTCTGGGTTTCTGGGGGGCCGGACGTGGCGTGGGAGCAGGGTTTCTGGGGGGGCCGGACGTAATGTGGGAGCAGGGTTTCTGGGGGGGCCGGACGTAATGTGGCAGCAGGGTTTCTGGGGGGCCGGACGTGACGTGGGAGCAGGGTTTCTGGGGGGGGCGGACGTGACGTGGGAGCAGGGTTTCTGGGGGGCCGGACGTGACATGGGAGCAGGGTTTCTGGGGGGGGCGGACGTAACGTGGCAGCAGGGTTTCTGGGGGGGCGGACGTGACGTGGGAGCAGGGTTTCTGGGGGGCCGGACGTGACATGGGAGCAGGGTTTCTGGGGGGGGCGGACGTAACGTGGCAGCAGGGTTTCTGGGGGGGCGGACGTGACGTGGGAGCAGGGTTTCTGGGGGGCCGGACGTGACATGGGAGCAGGGTTTCTGGGGGGGGCGGACGTAACGTGGCAGCAGGGTTTCTGGGGGGGCCGGACGTGACGTGGCAGCAGGGTTTCTGGGGGGCCGGACGTGACGTGGGAGCAGGGTTTCTGGGGGGCCGGACGTGACGTGGGAGCAGGGTTTCTGGGGGGGGCGGACGTGACGTGGGAGCAGGGTTTCTGGGGGGCCGGACGTATTGTGGGAGCAGGGTTGCTGGGGGGCTGGACGTGGGAGCAGGGTTTCTGGGGGGCCGGATGTGGAGTGGGAGCAGGGTTTCTGGGGGGGCCGGACGTAATGTGGGAGCAGGGTTTCTGGGGGGGCCGGACGTGACGTGGGAGCAGGGTTTCTGGGGGGGCCGGACGTGACGTGGGAGCAGGGTTTCTGGGGGGGCTGGACGTGACGTGGCAGCAGGGTTTCTGGGGGGCCGGACGTGACGTGGGAGCAGGGTTTCTGGGGGGGCCGGACGTGACGTGGGAGCAGGGTTTCTGGGGGGCCGGATGTGACATGGGGGCAGGGTTTCTGGGGGGGGCGGACGTAACGTGGCAGCAGGGTTTCTGGGGGGCTGGATGTGACGTGAGGGGCAGGGTTTCTGGGGGGCCGGACGTGATGTAGGAGCAGTGCCAGCTGGGGAGGGACCCGACGTGGGAGCAGGGTTTCTGGGGGGCCGGATGTGGAGTGGGAGCAGGGTTTCTGGGGGGGCCGGACGTATTGTGGGAGCAGGGTTTCTGGGGGGCCGGATGTGGAGTGGGAGCAGGGTTTCTAGGGGGCCGGACGTGACATGGGAGCAGGGTTTCTAGGGGGCCGGACGTGACGTGGGGGCAGGGTTTCTGGGGGGCCGGACGTATTGTGGGAGCAGGGTTGCTGGGGGGCCGGACATGATTTATTATGGGTACTACAGAACTCCATAAGCCACCATAGGATAGGATGACTCTCCACCTTGTAGCTCTGGAAGGTGCCCCCATAACATACAATGGGGGGGGGACCCCAATACAGAGAACACAATGACACTACAATAGAAGGTCTCACCTTTCAGGGGGGGCAGTTTATGGAGCTCCCTATTCCTACTCAGGCTGAATCTGGAAGAACTCTGCCTGCGTTCCCTCTTCACCACCTGCCCACCACCGCCATATTGGATCTTGTTGAGCTGGGTCGGAGGAGGGGCGCTGGGGCTGGGCCGTTTGTTGATTCCTGGCTGTACCTGTATGAAGAAAAGTCCAACATCACACAGCGAACTTCCACTAGAATACAGAAAACTCATCAGTGAAAGTCATACTACAGTCAGCATTCCAAGGGTTAAAAAATTATGTAAGAATTTCCGCAGGTTTCCTCCCACTTCCTGGGGACGGGGGGGGGGAATCTCCCTCATGGGGGGACACGGGGGGGGAATTTCCCTCATGGGGGGCAGGGGGGGAATCTCCCTCATGGGGGGCAGGGGGGGGATCTCCCTCATGGGGGGACACGGGGGGGTGGGGAATCTCCCTCATGGGGGGCAGGGGGGGGGATCTCCCTCATGGGGGACACGGGGGGAAATTTCCCTCATGGGGGGACACGGGGGGAATCTCCCTCATGGGGGGACACGGGGGAGGGGGGGAATCTCCCTCATGGGGGACACGGGCAGCAGTTTGCTTTTGTTACCGACTGTGCCAACATTGAGGAAATCTCTGAAACAGGGACACAGAGACCCCAACCCTTCCCCCGCCCCATCCAGGACAGCAACTCTCAGATGTGTGCCGCCCTGGAGGATGCTGGGAAATCTAGCTCTCAGATGTGTGCCGCCCTGGAGGATGCTGGGAAATCTAGCTCTCAGATGTGTGCCGCCCTGGAGGATGCTGGGAAATCTAGCTCTCAGATGTGTGCCGCCCTGGAGGATGCTGGGAAATCTAGCTCTCAGATGTGTGCCGCCCTGGAGGATGCTGGGAAATCTAGCTCTCAGATGTGTTCTTCCCTGGGATATATCTAGGTCCACCATGATCAATAATATTACTATTGTTGCCTTTGGTGGTCTCCATTTTTCCAATGGAGCCTCCATGTGACTTCTCAGAAGTCCATGACGGTTGGGACCCATCATATGGTGGCAATTGTAGCACATATATCACTTCATGGCCATGGGAAGAATTGAGCACTGGTGTTTGATTGGGAGGGTACCCGCTTGGTTTGTTGAGATCTTCATTTTAGTATATAGTTAGTTTATGTTCTAAATAGATAGCCTTTGAGCATCTTTAGTTTAGATTGTTTAGAATGTGGTATTTTTCATATTTACAACAGTATATATGCAATTCCATCAAGCCTATTTTTCACTCTTTGCGATTTACCAGATATCAGCGAGTATATGGCGTCAGAGAGCCCCCAGATGTTCTTATAGCACCCATTTAGGTGCTTGATTTTATGGTTCTCTATTGTTTTATTTATATTTTATTCAATTCATTTGTTTTAGATTGGAGGACACTCCAGAGATCGCACTTTGACTTCCCATCGTCTAGTGGTCGATCTCTGGTCTTTTTGTCATAACTTTTTAGATGTTTGTATACGAACACGTGCACATGTGTTGTGTTAACTTTTTTACATGGTTTAATACATTTCTATTTAGTTTTACACTCTTCATATGTATGTATATGAATTTATGTACATATATGAGATATATATGTATATTTGGTTTTATGTATAATGTCTTTTGGAATATATTTATATACATTCTCCCTATGGGGATCATTTTAAGGTCAATAGTTTATTTAATTCAATTCACATGTATGTTTACATGTTTTATAATACTTTTTATATACATATATATTCTGCATCTGGGGACACGGCCAATATCAATGATGTTGGGCTCCTCTATTTTGTTTCTTGTAAGGCCTTGGCCACCTCACAGCATCAGCACATTCAGCTTCAGTCCTCCTTTTCTTTTCCCCCATTCTAGTTATTCTATTCAGTCTAATTTCCATCTATTTTCCAACTGGGCCTGTAGGGGAGGTGATTCGTGAGATACATGAGTGGGGGTGCTCATTTACTCTGCATGCGCACGCATCCACGCGCTCACCGTTACAGTGAGTGTTTACGTTACAGCGGTCAGAAGTAGCGGGTGGAAAGCAAACACACCCACACTTCCGGGCCGCGTCGTCTGGGCTAGCCGGAACTCGCCGGTGGAGCACAAAACACACCCGCACTTCCTGGATATCGGAGCGGCGTGCGTTCCACCGGTGGAGGATAGCGGCTGAAGGCGCCACTGCATCTGGTATGTTTCACCCCGTTATCCCCACAATATGCGGTAGATGTGGGGGTGGTACAAGTAGATTTCATGCCTGACCACCTCTGAATGCTAGGCCAATCAGCCTCCCCATGCACTCCTCACTGGTCCATTAGGATTATAACTATCTACCAATCCAATTATTTAGCCATGTACAGTGCCTTGCAAAATTATTCAGCCCCTTTACTTTCAGTGCAGAAAACTCACTCCAGAAGTTCAGCGAGGATCTCTGAATGATCCAATGTTGTCCTAAATGACAGATGGTGATAAATAGAATCCACCTGTGTGTAATCAAGTCTCTGTATAAATGCACCTGCTCTGTGATAGTCTCAGGGTTCTGTTGAAAGCGCAGAGAGTATCATGAAGACCAAGGAACACACCAGGCAGGTCCGTAATACTGTTGTGGAGAAGTTTAAAGCCGGATTTGGATACAAAAAGATTTCCCAAGCTTTAAACATCCCAAGGAGCACTGTGCAAGCGATCATTTTGAAATGGAAGGAGTATCAGACCACTGCAAATCTACCAAGACCTGGCTGTCCCTCTAAACTTTCAGCTCAGACAAGGAGAAGACTGATCAGAGATGCAGCCAAGAGGCCCATGATCACTCTGGATGAACTGCAGAGAACTACAGCTGAGGTGGGAGAGTCTGTCCATAGGACAACAATCAGTCGTACACTGCACAAATCTGCCCTTTATGGAAGAGTGGCAAGAAGAAAGCCATTTCTCAAAGATATCCATAAAAAGTCTCGTCTAAAGTTTGCCACAAGCCACCTGGGAGACACACCAAACATGTGGAAGAAGGTGCTCTGGTCCGATGAAACCAAAATCCAACTTTTTGGCCACAATGCAAAACGATATGTTTGGCGTAAAAGCAACACAGCTCATCACACTCAACACACCATCCCCACCGTGAAACATGGTGGTGGCAGCATCATGGTTTGGGCCTGCTTTTCTTCAGCAGGGACAGGGAAGATGGTTAAAATTGAGGGGAAGATGGATGCAGCCAAATACAGGACCATTCTGGATGAAAACCTGTTGGAGTCTGCAAAAGACCTGAAACTGGGACGGAGATTTATCTTCCAACAAGACAATGATCCCAAACATACAGCAAAATCTACAAAGGAATGGTTCACAAATAAACGTATCCAGGTGTTAGAATGGCCAAGTCAAAGTCCAGACCTGAATCCAATCGAGAATCTGTGGAAAGAGCTGAAAACTGCTGTTCACAAACGCTCTCCATCCAACCTCACTGAGCTCGAGCTGTTTTGCAAGGAAGAATGGGCAAGAATTTCAGTCTCTCGATGTGCAAAACTGATAGAGACATACCCCAAGCGACTTGCAGCTGTAATCGCAGCAAAAGGTGGCTCTACAAAGTATTAACGCAAGGGGGCCGAATCATTTTGCACGCCCCACTTTTCATTTTTTTATTAGTTAAAAAAGTTTCAACAATCCAATAGATTTCGTTCCACTTCACAATTGTGTCCCACTTGTTGGTGATTCTTCACAAAAAATAAAAATTTTATATCTTTATCTTTGAAGCCTGAAATGTGGCAAAAGGTTGAAAAGTTCAAGGGGGCCGAATACTTTCGCAAGGCACTGTATGTGTGGGGTCACTGGCCCCAATTCCTATGGTGCAGTTAGGGAGGGCCCCACCATTGAGGTGGGCGTGATCTCTGTGTAGGTGGGCGTGCTTTGTGTGGGCTGGTGGTGATTAAGATGCAGACACACACATATATATAGATGAGACCATACATGTGACCGGCCATTACCCGCTTAGGCTCTGAGGAAGGGGATTCTCCCCCGAAACGCGTCAGCCATCGCTATATCCACTTGATGTCAGGTTCTGATTTGTCGATGTTCAGAACTGTGTACCTGTAGCATTGTCAATGCCTGTCATTCATGCTCGTTTGTGAGTATATATTTTTACTTTAATACATTTTAGCAGTGGTAATGCACTAGGTCGGTGCGCCCTCCTTCTCTCGGGGATAGGAATATGGCTGGTCTACCAGTCACAGATACACATCACAATGGAACACCTGAAATATGCCTCCAGCAGTGGCAGGACCCGGGGTAGCATAGAGCTGCCTTCTTGGGTAGCAGTCCAGCTATCACAATGCACAAGGGTCACAATACACCCTTCTACAAAGGGCTGCTTAAAGAAGATCTTGGTTGGAAGGATTCTGGGTAATCAGGAATAGCGGGAGGAAAGGGAAGCCATGTGGGAGCTTTCAGTCACACCTTACACAGGGATTTCCCATAGGACAGTGCTGACTGGCCCCCCACCATTCTAGAAGACCATAGAAATGAATAGCTGAATATATAACATTTATAGAAAATGATTTCATCAAGTCCACCAAAAAACGTTTTCTAATAAAAGTCTGCAGGACCCCGCTAGCCTCCCTCCACATTACAGCATAACATATCCGCAATACTTGAACCAAATCCAACATTTAGAACATCCATATTCAGTCCTGGCAGGATTCACTTCAATCGGCTGAAGAAGGTTTCTAAAATCCTAAATCCCCCACAATGGTGGAAACTAGAAGAAGTTACAGATTGGTAAAATTGGGGTTCAAATGCAGAGGTCCATCCTAATAGCTGGAACTTTGTTGATGGACACATATAATGGTACCAACGTCTAACCCACCTGCCAGCTTTTCAGTTCTTTGGAGGGTATTATACAAAGTCCAAATCCAGGAATCCAACCCAGTAATAGAAATCATCCATCTAAAGATCATTCAGCAGTGGAAAGTTCCTGCATGGCAGATAGATAATCATCCAATTCATTGTACTGTGCCTTTAATCAGGGAAGACACCGGCTAGGGTCAGTATATGAATGGAAGCATCCAGGAGAGCACCGAGAGACACCATGAACCCAATACCCAAAGGAAAGAGAACCGTAGAAAAATCAGAAAACTTCAACCTACAGCAGAGACAGGAGGAGGAATCCTCACCATACAGTCCAACCTACAGCAGAGACAGGAGGAGGAATCCTCACCATACAGTCCAACCTACAGCAGAGACAGGAGGAGGAATCCTCACCATACAGTCCAACCTACAGCAGAGACAGGAGGAAGAATCCTCACCATACAGTCCAATCTACAGCAGAGACAGGAGGAGGAAACCTCACCATACAGTCCAACCTACAGCAGAGACAGGAGGAAGAATCCTCACCATACAGTCCAACCTACAGCAGAGACAGGAGGAGGAATCCTCACCATACAGTCCGATCTACAGCAGAGACAGGAGGAGGAAACCTCACCATACAGTCCAACCTACAGCAGAGACAGGAGGAGGAATCCTCACCATACAGTCCAACCTACAGCAGAGACAGGAGGAGGAAACCTCACCATACAGTCCAACCTACAGCAGAGACAGGAGGAGGAATCCTCACCATACAGTCCAACCTACAGCAGAGACAGGAGGAAGAATCCTCACCATACAGTCCAATCTACAGCAGAGACAGGAGGAGGAAACCTCACCATACAGTCCAACCTACAGCAGAGACAGGAGGAGGAATCCTCACCATACAGTCCAACCTACAGCAGAGACAGGAGGAGGAATCCTCACCATACAGTCCAATCTACAGCAGAGACAGGAGGAGGAATCCTCACCATACAGTCCAACCTACAGCAGAGACAGGAGGAAGAATCCTCACCATACAGTCCAACCTACAGCAGAGACAGGAGGAGGAAGAAGCCTCACCATACAGTCCAACCTACAGCAGAGACAGGAGGAGGAAACCTCACCATACAGTCCAACCTACAGCAGAGACAGGAGGAAGAATCCTCACCATACAGTCCAACCTACAGCAGAGACAGGAGGAAGAATCCTCACCATACAGTCCAACCTACAGCAGAGACAGGAGGAAGAAGCCTCACCATACAGTCCAATCTACAGCAGAGACAGGAGGAGGAATCCTCACCATACAGTCCAACCTACAGCAGAGACAGGAGGAGGAATCCTCACCATACAGTCCAACCTACAGCAGAGACAGGAGGAGGAATCCTCACCATACAGTCCAACCTACAGCAGAGACAGGAGGTAGAAGCCTCACCATACAGTCCAACCTACAGCAGAGACAGGAGGTAGAAGCCTCACCATACAGTCCAACCTACAGCAGAGACAGGAGGAGGAAACCTCACCATACAGTCCAACCTACAGCAGAGACAGGAGGAGGAATCCTCACCATACAGTCCAATCTACAGCAGAGACAGGAGGAAGAATCCTTACCATACAGTCCAACCTACAGCAGAGACAGGAGGAGGAATCCTCACCATACAGTCCAACCTACAGCAGAGACAGGAGGAAGAATCCTCACCATACAGTCCAACCTACAGCAGAGACAGGAGGAGGAAGAAGCCTCACCATACAGTCCAACCTACAGCAGAGACAGGAGGAGGAAACCTCACCATACAGTCCAACCTACAGCAGAGACAGGAGGTAGAAGCCTCACCATACAGTCCAATCTACAGCAGAGACAGGAGGAGGAATCCTCACCATACAGTCCAACCTACAGCAGAGACAGGAGGAGGAATCCTCACCATACAGTCCAACCTACAGCAGAGACAGGAGGAGGAATCCTCACCATACAGTCCAACCTACAGCAGAGACAGGAGGTAGAAGCCTCACCATACAGTCCAACCTACAGCAGAGACAGGAGGTAGAAGCCTCACCATACAGTCCAACCTACAGCAGAGACAGGAGGAGGAAACCTCACCATACAGTCCAACCTACAGCAGAGACAGGAGGAGGAATCCTCACCATACAGTCCAATCTACAGCAGAGACAGGAGGAAGAATCCTTACCATACAGTCCAACCTACAGCAGAGACAGGAGGAGGAATCCTCACCATACAGTCCAACCTACAGCAGAGACAGGAGGAAGAATCCTCACCATACAGTCCAACCTACAGCAGAGACAGGAGGAGGAAGAAGCCTCACCATACAGTCCAACCTACAGCAGAGACAGGAGGAGGAAACCTCACCATACAGTCCAATCTACAGCAGAGACAGGAGGAATCCTCACCATACAGTCCAACCTACAGCAGAGACAGGAGGAAGAAGCCTCACCATACAGTCCAATCTACAGCAGAGACAGGAGGAGGAATCCTCACCATACAGTCCAACCTACAGCAGAGACAGGAGGAGGAATCCTCACCATACAGTCCAACCTACAGCAGAGACAGGAGGAGGAATCCTCACCATACAGTCCAACCTACAGCAGAGACAGGAGGAAGAAGCCTCACCATACAGTCCAACCTACAGCAGAGACAGGAGGTAGAAGCCTCACCATACAGTCCAACCTACAGCAGAGACAGGAGGAGGAAACCTCACCATACAGTCCAACCTACAGCAGAGACAGGAGGTAGAAGCCTCACCATACAGTCCAACCTACAGCAGAGACAGGAGGTAGAAGCCTCACCATACAGTCCAACCTACAGCAGAGACAGGAGGTAGAAGCCTCACCATACAGTCCAACCTACAGCAGAGACAGGAGGTAGAAGCCTCACCATACAGTCCAACCTACAGCAGAGACAGGAGGAGGAATCCTCACCATACAGTCCAACCTACAGCAGAGACAGGAGGAAGAATCCTCACCATACAGTCCAACCTACAGCAGAGACAGGAGGAGGAATCCTCACCATACAGTCCAACCTACAGCAGAGACAGGAGGTAGAAGCCTCACCATACAGTCCAACCTACAGCAGAGACAGGAGGAAGAATCCTCACCATACAGTCCAATCTACAGAAGAGACAGGAGGAGGAATCCTCACCATACAGTCCAACCTACAGCAGAGACAGGAGGAGGAATCCTCACCATACAGTCCAACCTACAGCAGAGACAGGAGGAAGAATCCTCACCATACAGTCCAACCTACAGCAGAGACAGGAGGAGGAATCCTCACCATACAGTCCAACCTACAGCAGAGACAGGAGGAGGAATCCTCACCATACAGTCCAACCTACAGCAGAGACAGGAGGAGGAATCCTCACCATACAGTCCAACCTACAGCAGAGACAGGAGGAAGAATCCTCACCATACAGTCCAACCTACAGCAGAGACAGGAGGAGGAAGAAGCCTCACCATACAGTCCAACCTACAGCAGAGACAGGAGGAGGAAACCTCACCATACAGTCCAACCTACAGCAGAGACAGGAGGAGGAAGAAGCCTCACCATACAGTCCAACCTACAGCAGAGACAGGAGGAGGAAACCTCACCATACAGTCCAATCTACAGCAGAGACAGGAGGAATCCTCACCATACAGTCCAACCTACAGCAGAGACAGGAGGAAGAAGCCTCACCATACAGTCCAATCTACAGCAGAGACAGGAGGAGGAATCCTCACCATACAGTCCAACCTACAGCAGAGACAGGAGGAGGAAACCTCACCATACAGTCCAACCTACAGCAGAGACAGGAGGAGGAATCCTCACCATACAGTCCAACCTACAGCAGAGACAGGAGGAGGAATCCTCACCATACAGTCCAACCTACAGCAGAGACAGGAGGAAGAATCCTCACCATACAGTCCAACCTACAGCAGAGACAGGAGGAGGAATCCTCACCATACAGTCCAACCTACAGCAGAGACAGGAGGAGGAATCCTCACCATACAGTCCAACCTACAGCAGAGACAGGAGGAGGAATCCTCACCATACAGTCCAACCTACAGCAGAGACAGGAGGAAGAATCCTCACCATACAGTCCAACCTACAGCAGAGACAGGAGGAGGAAGAAGCCTCACCATACAGTCCAACCTACAGCAGAGACAGGAGGAGGAAACCTCACCATACAGTCCAACCTACAGCAGAGACAGGAGGAGGAAGAAGCCTCACCATACAGTCCAACCTACAGCAGAGACAGGAGGAGGAAACCTCACCATACAGTCCAATCTACAGCAGAGACAGGAGGAATCCTCACCATACAGTCCAACCTACAGCAGAGACAGGAGGAAGAAGCCTCACCATACAGTCCAATCTACAGCAGAGACAGGAGGAGGAATCCTCACCATACAGTCCAACCTACAGCAGAGACAGGAGGAGGAATCCTCACCATACAGTCCAACCTACAGCAGAGACAGGAGGAGGAATCCTCACCATACAGTCCAACCTACAGCAGAGACAGGAGGTAGAAGCCTCACCATACAGTCCAACCTACAGCAGAGACAGGAGGTAGAAGCCTCACCATACAGTCCAACCTACAGCAGAGACAGGAGGAGGAAACCTCACCATACAGTCCAACCTACAGCAGAGACAGGAGGAGGAATCCTCACCATACAGTCCAATCTACAGCAGAGACAGGAGGAAGAATCCTTACCATACAGTCCAACCTACAGCAGAGACAGGAGGAGGAATCCTCACCATACAGTCCAACCTACAGCAGAGACAGGAGGAAGAATCCTCACCATACAGTCCAACCTACAGCAGAGACAGGAGGAGGAAGAAGCCTCACCATACAGTCCAACCTACAGCAGAGACAGGAGGAGGAAACCTCACCATACAGTCCAATCTACAGCAGAGACAGGAGGAATCCTCACCATACAGTCCAACCTACAGCAGAGACAGGAGGAAGAAGCCTCACCATACAGTCCAATCTACAGCAGAGACAGGAGGAGGAATCCTCACCATACAGTCCAACCTACAGCAGAGACAGGAGGAGGAATCCTCACCATACAGTCCAACCTACAGCAGAGACAGGAGGAGGAATCCTCACCATACAGTCCAACCTACAGCAGAGACAGGAGGAAGAAGCCTCACCATACAGTCCAACCTACAGCAGAGACAGGAGGTAGAAGCCTCACCATACAGTCCAACCTACAGCAGAGACAGGAGGAGGAAACCTCACCATACAGTCCAACCTACAGCAGAGACAGGAGGTAGAAGCCTCACCATACAGTCCAACCTACAGCAGAGACAGGAGGTAGAAGCCTCACCATACAGTCCAACCTACAGCAGAGACAGGAGGTAGAAGCCTCACCATACAGTCCAACCTACAGCAGAGACAGGAGGTAGAAGCCTCACCATACAGTCCAACCTACAGCAGAGACAGGAGGAGGAATCCTCACCATACAGTCCAACCTACAGCAGAGACAGGAGGTAGAAGCCTCACCATACAGTCCAACCTACAGCAGAGACAGGAGGAAGAATCCTCACCATACAGTCCAATCTACAGAAGAGACAGGAGGAGGAATCCTCACCATACAGTCCAACCTACAGCAGAGACAGGAGGAGGAATCCTCACCATACAGTCCAACCTACAGCAGAGACAGGAGGAAGAATCCTCACCATACAGTCCAACCTACAGCAGAGACAGGAGGAGGAATCCTCACCATACAGTCCAACCTACAGCAGAGACAGGAGGAGGAAACCTCACCATACAGTCCAACCTACAGCAGAGACAGGAGGAGGAATCCTCACCATACAGTCCAACCTACAGCAGAGACAGGAGGAGGAATCCTCACCATACAGTCCAACCTACAGCAGAGACAGGAGGAAGAATCCTCACCATACAGTCCAACCTACAGCAGAGACAGGAGGAGGAAGAAGCCTCACCATACAGTCCAACCTACAGCAGAGACAGGAGGAGGAAACCTCACCATACAGTCCAATCTACAGCAGAGACAGGAGGAATCCTCACCATACAGTCCAACCTACAGCAGAGACAGGAGGAAGAAGCCTCACCATACAGTCCAATCTACAGCAGAGACAGGAGGAATCCTCACCATACAGTCCAACCTACAGCAGAGACAGGAGGAGGAATCCTCACCATACAGTCCAACCTACAGCAGAGACAGGAGGAGGAATCCTCACCATACAGTCCAACCTACAGCAGAGACAGGAGGAGGAATCCTCACCATACAGTCCAACCTACAGCAGAGACAGGAGGTAGAATCCTCACCATACAGTCCAACCTACAGCAGAGACAGGAGGAGGAATCCTCACCATACAGTCCAACCTACAGCAGAGACAGGAGGAGGAATCCTCACCATACAGTCCAACCTACAGCAGAGACAGGAGGAGGAATCCTCACCATACAGTCCAACCTACAGCAGAGACAGGAGGTAGAAGCCTCACCATACAGTCCAACCTACAGCAGAGACAGGAGGTAGAAGCCTCACCATACAGTCCAACCTACAGCAGAGACAGGAGGTAGAAGCCTCACCATACAGTCCAACCTACAGCAGAGACAGGAGGAGGAAACCTCACCATACAGTCCAACCTACAGCAGAGACAGGAGGTAGAAGCCTCACCATACAGTCCAACCTACAGCAGAGACAGGAGGTAGAAGCCTCACCATACAGTCCAACCTACAGCAGAGACAGGAGGTAGAAGCCTCACCATACAGTCCAACCTACAGCAGAGACAGGAGGAGGAATCCTCACCATACAGTCCAACCTACAGCAGAGACAGGAGGAAGAAACCTCACCATACAGTCCAACCTACAGCAGAGACAGGAGGAAGAATCCTCACCATACAGTCCAACCTACAGCAGAGACAGGAGGAGGAAGCCTCACCATACAGTCCAACCTACAGCAGAGACAGGAGGAAGAATCCTCACCATACAGTCCAACCTACAGCAGAGACAGGAGGAGGAATCCTCACCATACAGTCCAACCTACAGCAGAGACAGGAGGTAGAAGCCTCACCATACAGTCCAACCTACAGCAGAGACAGGAGGAGGAAACCTCACCATACAGTCCAATCTACAGCAGAGACAGGAGGAATCCTCACCATACAGTCCAACCTACAGCAGAGACAGGAGGAAGAAGCCTCACCATACAGTCCAATCTACAGCAGAGACAGGAGGAGGAATCCTCACCATACAGTCCAACCTACAGCAGAGACAGGAGGAGGAATCCTCACCATACAGTCCAACCTACAGCAGAGACAGGAGGAGGAATCCTCACCATACAGTCCAACCTACAGCAGAGACAGGAGGTAGAAGCCTCACCATACAGTCCAACCTACAGCAGAGACAGGAGGAGGAAACCTCACCATACAGTCCAACCTACAGCAGAGACAGGAGGTAGAAGCCTCACCATACAGTCCAACCTACAGCAGAGACAGGAGGTAGAAGCCTCACCATACAGTCCAACCTACAGCAGAGACAGGAGGAAGAATCCTTACCATACAGTCCAACCTACAGCAGAGACAGGAGGAGGAATCCTCACCATACAGTCCAACCTACAGCAGAGACAGGAGGAAGAATCCTCACCATACAGTCCAACCTACAGCAGAGACAGGAGGAGGAAGAAGCCTCACCATACAGTCCAACCTACAGCAGAGACAGGAGGAGGAAACCTCACCATACAGTCCAATCTACAGCAGAGACAGGAGGAATCCTCACCATACAGTCCAACCTACAGCAGAGACAGGAGGTAGAAGCCTCACCATACAGTCCAACCTACAGCAGAGACAGGAGGAGGAAACCTCACCATACAGTCCAACCTACAGCAGAGACAGGAGGTAGAAGCCTCACCATACAGTCCAACCTACAGCAGAGACAGGAGGTAGAAGCCTCACCATACAGTCCAACCTACAGCAGAGACAGGAGGTAGAAGCCTCACCATACAGTCCAACCTACAGCAGAGACAGGAGGTAGAAGCCTCACCATACAGTCCAACCTACAGCAGAGACAGGAGGTAGAAGCCTCACCATACAGTCCAACCTACAGCAGAGACAGGAGGTAGAAGCCTCACCATACAGTCCAACCTACAGCAGAGACAGGAGGAGGAATCCTCACCATACAGTCCAACCTACAGCAGAGACAGGAGGAAGAATCCTCACCATACAGTCCAATCTACAGAAGAGACAGGAGGAGGAATCCTCACCATACAGTCCAACCTACAGCAGAGACAGGAGGTAGAAGCCTCACCATACAGTCCAACCTACAGCAGAGACAGGAGGTAGAAGCCTCACCATACAGTCCAACCTACAGCAGAGACAGGAGGAGGAATCCTCACCATACAGTCCAACCTACAGCAGAGACAGGAGGAAGAATCCTCACCATACAGTCCAATCTACAGAAGAGACAGGAGGAGGAATCCTCACCATACAGTCCAACCTACAGCAGAGACAGGAGGAGGAATCCTCACCATACAGTCCAACCTACAGCAGAGACAGGAGGAGGAATCCTCACCATACAGTCCAACCTACAGCAGAGACAGGAGGAAGAAGCCTCACCATACAGTCCAATCTACAGCAGAGACAGGAGGAATCCTCACCATACAGTCCAACCTACAGCAGAGACAGGAGGAGGAATCCTCACCATACAGTCCAACCTACAGCAGAGACAGGAGGAGGAATCCTCACCATACAGTCCAACCTACAGCAGAGACAGGAGGAGGAATCCTCACCATACAGTCCAACCTACAGCAGAGACAGGAGGAGGAATCCTCACCATACAGTCCAACCTACAGCAGAGACAGGAGGAGGAATCCTCACCATACAGTCCAACCTACAGCAGAGACAGGAGGTAGAAGCCTCACCATACAGTCCAACCTACAGCAGAGACAGGAGGTAGAAGCCTCACCATACAGTCCAACCTACAGCAGAGACAGGAGGTAGAAGCCTCACCATACAGTCCAACCTACAGCAGAGACAGGAGGTAGAAGCCTCACCATACAGTCCAACCTACAGCAGAGACAGGAGGAGGAATCCTCACCATACAGTCCAACCTACAGCAGAGACAGGAGGAAGAATCCTCACCATACAGTCCAACCTACAGCAGAGACAGGAGGTAGAAGCCTCACCATACAGTCCAACCTACAGCAGAGACAGGAGGAGGAATCCTCACCATACAGTCCAACCTACAGCAGAGACAGGAGGAAGAATCCTCACCATACAGTCCAACCTACAGCAGAGACAGGAGGTGGAAACCTCACCATACAGTCCAACCTACAGCAGAGACAGGAGGAAGAAGCCTCACCATACAGTCCAACCTACAGCAGAGACAGGAGGAGGAATCCTCACCATACAGTCCAACCTACAGCAGAGACAGGAGGAGGAAAGCTCACCATACAGTCCAACCTACAGCAGAGACAGGAGGAAGAAGCCTCACCATACAGTCCAACCTACAGCAGAGACAGGAGGAGGAATCCTCACCATACAGTCCAACCTACAGCAGAGACAGGAGGAGGAAACCTCACCATACAGTCCAACCTACAGCAGAGACAGGAGGAGGAATCCTCACCATACAGTCCAACCTACAGCAGAGACAGGAGGAGGAATCCTCACCATACAGTCCAACCTACAGCAGAGACAGGAGGAAGAAGCCCCACCATACAGTCCAACCTACAGCAGAGACAGGAGGAGGAAAGCTCACCATACAGTCCAACCTACAGCAGAGACAGGAGGTAGAAGCCTCACCATACAGTCCAACCTACAGCAGAGACAGGAGGAAGAAGCCTCACCATACAGTCCAACCTACAGCAGAGACAGGAGGAAGAAGCCTCACCATACAGTCCAACCTACAGCAGAGACAGGAGGAAGAAACCTCACCATACAGTCCAACCTACAGCAGAGACAGGAGGAGGAATCCTCACCATACAGTCCAACCTACAGCAGAGACAGGAGGAGGAATCCTCACCATACAGTCCAACCTACAGCAGAGACAGGAGGAAGAAGCCCCACCATACAGTCCAACCTACAGCAGAGACAGGAGGAGGAAAGCTCACCATACAGTCCAACCTACAGCAGAGACAGGAGGAAGAAGCCCCACCATACAGTCCAACCTACAGCAGAGACAGGAGGAAGAAGCCTCACCATACAGTCCAATCTACAGCAGAGACAGGAGGTAGAAGCCTCACCATACAGTCCAACCTACAGCAGAGACAGGAGGAGGAATCCTCACCATACAGTCCAACCTACAGCAGAGACAGGAGGAAGAAGCCTCACCATACAGTCCAATCTACAGCAGAGACAGGAGGTAGAAGCCTCACCATACAGTCCAACCTACAGCAGAGACAGGAGGAGGAATCCTCACCATACAGTCCAACCTACAGCAGAGACAGGAGGTAGAAGCCTCACCATACAGTCCAACCTACAGCAGAGACAGGAGGTAGAAGCCTCACCATACAGTCCAACCTACAGCAGAGACAGGAGGTAGAAGCCTCACCATACAGTCCAACCTACAGCAGAGACAGGAGGAGGAATCCTCACCATACAGTCCAACCTACAGCAGAGACAGGAGGTAGAAGCCTCACCATACAGTCCAACCTACAGCAGAGACAGGAGGAGGAAACCTCACCATACAGTCCAACCTACAGCAGAGACAGGAGGAGGAATCCTCACCATACAGTCCAACCTACAGCAGAGACAGGAGGTAGAAGCCTCACCATACAGTCCAACCTACAGCAGAGACAGGAGGTAGAAGCCTCACCATACAGTCCAACCTACAGCAGAGACAGGAGGAGGAAGCCTCACCATACAGTCCAACCTACAGCAGAGACAGGAGGAGGAAACCTCACCATACAGTCCAACCTACAGCAGAGACAGGAGGAGGAAACCTCACCATACAGTCCAACCTACAGCAGAGACAGGAGGAGGAAACCTCACCATACAGTCCAACCTACAGCAGAGACAGGAGGAGGAAACCTCACCATACAGTCCAACCTACAGCAGAGACAGGAGGAGGAAACCTCACCATACAGTCCAACCTACAGCAGAGACAGGAGGAGGAAACCTCACCATACAGTCCAACCTACAGCAGAGACAGGAGGAGGAATCCTCACCATACATTCCAACCTACAGCAGAGACAGGAGGAGGAAACCTCACCATACAGTCCAACCTACAGCAGAGACAGGAGGTGGAAACCTCACCATACAGTCCAACCTACAGCAGAGACAGGAGGTGGAAACCTCACCATACAGTCCAACCTACAGCAGAGACAGGAGGTAGAATCCTCACCATACAGTCCAACCTACAGCAGAGACAGGAGGAAGAAGCCTCACCATACAGTCCAACCTACAGCAGAGACAGGAGGAGGAAACCTCACCATACAGTCCAACCTACAGCAGAGACAGGAGGAGGAATCCTCACCATACAGTCCAATCTACAGCAGAGACAGGAGGAAGAAGCCTCACCATACAGTCCAACCTACAGCAGAGACAGGAGGAGGAAACCTCACCATACAGTCCAACCTACAGCAGAGACAGGAGGAGGAATCCTCACCATACAGTCCAACCTACAGCAGAGACAGGAGGAGGAATCCTCACCATACAGTCCAACCTACAGCAGAGACAGGAGGAAGAAGCCCCACCATACAGTCCAACCTACAGCAGAGACAGGAGGAGGAAAGCTCACCATACAGTCCAACCTACAGCAGAGACAGGAGGAAGAAGCCCCACCATACAGTCCAACCTACAGCAGAGACAGGAGGTAGAAGCCTCACCATACAGTCCAACCTACAGCAGAGACAGGAGGAGGAATCCTCACCATACAGTCCAACCTACAGCAGAGACAGGAGGTAGAAGCCTCACCATACAGTCCAATCTACAGCAGAGACAGGAGGTAGAAGCCTCACCATACAGTCCAACCTACAGCAGAGACAGGAGGTAGAAGCCTCACCATACAGTCCAACCTACAGCAGAGACAGGAGGAGGAATCCTCACCATACAGTCCAACCTACAGCAGAGACAGGAGGAGGAATCCTCACCATACAGTCCAACCTACAGCAGAGACAGGAGGAAGAAGCCCCACCATACAGTCCAACCTACAGCAGAGACAGGAGGAGGAAAGCTCACCATACAGTCCAACCTACAGCAGAGACAGGAGGAAGAAGCCCCACCATACAGTCCAACCTACAGCAGAGACAGGAGGAAGAAGCCTCACCATACAGTCCAATCTACAGCAGAGACAGGAGGTAGAAGCCTCACCATACAGTCCAACCTACAGCAGAGACAGGAGGAGGAATCCTCACCATACAGTCCAACCTACAGCAGAGACAGGAGGTAGAAGCCTCACCATACAGTCCAACCTACAGCAGAGACAGGAGGTAGAAGCCTCACCATACAGTCCAACCTACAGCAGAGACAGGAGGTAGAAGCCTCACCATACAGTCCAACCTACAGCAGAGACAGGAGGAGGAATCCTCACCATACAGTCCAACCTACAGCAGAGACAGGAGGTAGAAGCCTCACCATACAGTCCAACCTACAGCAGAGACAGGAGGAGGAAACCTCACCATACAGTCCAACCTACAGCAGAGACAGGAGGAGGAATCCTCACCATACAGTCCAACCTACAGCAGAGACAGGAGGTAGAAGCCTCACCATACAGTCCAACCTACAGCAGAGACAGGAGGTAGAAGCCTCACCATACAGTCCAACCTACAGCAGAGACAGGAGGAGGAAGCCTCACCATACAGTCCAATCTACAGCAGAGACAGGAGGAAGAAGCCTCACCATACAGTCCAACCTACAGCAGAGACAGGAGGAGGAAACCTCACCATACAGTCCAACCTACAGCAGAGACAGGAGGAGGAAACCTCACCATACAGTCCAACCTACAGCAGAGACAGGAGGAGGAAACCTCACCATACAGTCCAACCTACAGCAGAGACAGGAGGAGGAAACCTCACCATACAGTCCAACCTACAGCAGAGACAGGAGGAGGAAACCTCACCATACATTCCAACCTACAGCAGAGACAGGAGGAGGAAACCTCACCATACAGTCCAACCTACAGCAGAGACAGGAGGTGGAAACCTCACCATACAGTCCAACCTACAGCAGAGACAGGAGGTGGAAACCTCACCATACAGTCCAACCTACAGCAGAGACAGGAGGAAGAAGCCTCACCATACAGTCCAACCTACAGCAGAGACAGGAGGAGGAATACTCACCATACAGTCCAACCTACAGCAGAGACAGGAGGAGGAAACCTCACCATACAGTCCAACCTACAGCAGAGACAGGAGGAAGAAGCCTCACCATACAGTCCAACCTACAGCAGAGACAGGAGGTAGAAGCCTCACCATACAGTCCAACCTACAGCAGAGACAGGAGGAAGAAGCCTCACCATACAGTCCAACCTACAGCAGAGACAGGAGGAAGAAGCCTCACCATACAGTCCAACCTACAGCAGAGACAGGAGGTAGAAGCCTCACCATACAGTCCAACCTACAGCAGAGACAGGAGGAAGAAGCCTCACCATACAGTCCAACCTACAGCAGAGACAGGAGGAGGAATCCTCACCATACAGTCCAACCTACAGCAGAGACAGGAGGTAGAAGCCTCACCATACAGTCCAACCTACAGCAGAGACAGGAGGTAGAAGCCTCACCATACAGTCCAACCTACAGCAGAGACAGGAGGAAGAAGCCTCACCATACAGTCCAACCTACAGCAGAGACAGGAGGAAGAAGCCTCACCATACAGTCCAACCTACAGCAGAGACAGGAGGAAGAAGCCTCACCATACAGTCCAACCTACAGCAGAGACAGGAGGAGGAATCCTCACCATACAGTCCAACCTACAGCAGAGACAGGAGGAGGAAACCTCACCATACAGTCCAACCTACAGCAGAGACAGGAGGAGGAATCCTCACCATACAGTCCAACCTACAGCAGAGACAGGAGGAGGAAACCTCACCATACAGTCCAACCTACAGCAGAGACAGGAGGAAGAAGCCTCACCATACAGTCCAATCTACAGCAGAGACAGGAGGTAGAAGCCTCACCATACAGTCCAACCTACAGCAGAGACAGGAGGAGGAATCCTCACCATACAGTCCAACCTACAGCAGAGACAGGAGGAAGAAGCCCCACCATACAGTCCAACCTACAGCAGAGACAGGAGGAGGAAACCTCACCATACAGTCCAACCTACAGCAGAGACAGGAGGAAGAAGCCCCACCATACAGTCCAACCTACAGCAGAGACAGGAGGAGGAATCCTCACCATACAGTCCAACCTACAGCAGAGACAGGAGGAAGAATCCTCACCATACAGTCCAACCTACAGCAGAGACAGGAGGTAGAATCCTCACCATACAGTCCAACCTACAGCAGAGACAGGAGGTAGAAGCCTCACCATACAGTCCAACCTACAGCAGAGACAGGAGGAAGAAGCCCCGCCATACAGTCCAACCTACAGCAGAGACAGGAGGAGGAAGCCCCACCATACAGTCCATCCTACAGCAGAGACAGGAGGAGGAATCCTCACCATACAGTCCAACCTACAGCAGAGACAGGAGGTAGAAGCCTCACCATACAGTCCAACCTACAGCAGAGACAGGAGGAAGAAGCCTCACCATACAGTCCAACCTACAGCAGAGACAGGAGGAGGAATCCTCACCATACAGTCCAACCTACAGCAGAGACAGGAGGAAAAAGCCTCACCATACAGTCCAACCTACAGCAGAGGCAGGAGGAAAAAGCCTCACCATACAGTCCAACCTACAGCAGAGACAGGAGGAGGAATCCTCACCATACAGTCCAACCTACAGCAGAGACAGGAGGAAGAATCCTCACCATACAGTCCAACCTACAGCAGAGACAGGAGGTAGAAGCCTCACCATACAGTCCAATCTACAGCAGAGACAGGAGGTAGAAGCCTCACCATACAGTCCAACCTACAGCAGAGACAGGAGGTAGAAGCCTCACCATACAGTCCAACCTACAGCAGAGACAGGAGGTAGAAGCCTCACCATACAGTCCAACCTACAGCAGAGACAGGAGGAAGCCTCACCATACAGTCCAACCTACAGCAGAGACAGGAGGAGGAATCCTCACCATACAGTCCAACCTACAGCAGAGACAGGAGGAGGAATCCTCACCATACAGTCCAACCTACAGCAGAGACAGGAGGAGGAATCCTCACCATACAGTCCAACCTACAGCAGAGACAGGAGGAAGAATCCTCACCATACAGTCCAACCTACAGCAGAGAAAGGAGGTAGAAGCCTCACCATACAGTCCAACCTACAGCAGAGACAGGAGGAGGAAACCTCACCATACAGTCCAACCTACAGCAGAGACAGGAGGAAGAAGCCTCACCATACAGTCCAACCTACAGCAGAGACAGGAGGAGGAATCCTCACCATACAGTCCAACCTACAGCAGAGACAGGAGGAGGAATCCTCACCATACAGTCCAACCTACAGCAGAGACAGGAGGTAGAAGCCTCACCATACAGTCCAACCTACAGCAGAGACAGGAGGAAGAAGCCTCACCATACAGTCCAACCTACAGCAGAGACAGGAGGAGGAATCCTCACCATACAGTCCAACCTACAGCAGAGACAGGAGGTGGAAGCCCCACCATACAGTCCAACCTACAGCAGAGACAGGAGGAGGAATCCTCACCATACAGTCCAACCTACAGCAGAGACAGGAGGAGGAATCCTCACCATACAGTCCAACCTACAGCAGTGACAGGAGGAGGAATCCTCACCATACAGTCCAACCTACAGCAGAGACAGGAGGAGGAATCCTCACCATACAGTCCAACCTACAGCAGAGACAGGAGGAGGAATCCTCACCATACAGTCCAATCTACAGCAGAGACAGGAGGAGGAATCCTCACCATACAGTCCAACCTACAGCAGAGACAGGAGGAGGAATCCTCACCATACAGTCCAACCTACAGCAGAGACAGGAGGAGGAATCCTCACCATACAGTCCAACCTACAGCAGAGACAGGAGGAGGAATCCTCACCATACAGTCCAACCTACAGCAGAGACAGGAGGAGGAATCCTCACCATACAGTCCAACCTACAGCAGAGACAGGAGGAGGAATCCTCACCATACAGTCCAACCTACAGCAGAGACAGGAGGAGGAATCCTCACCATACAGTCCAACCTACAGCAGAGACAGGAGGTAGAAGCCTCACCATACAGTCCAACCTACAGCAGAGACAGGAGGAGGAATCCTCACCATACAGTCCAACCTACAGCAGAGACAGGAGGTAGAAGCCTCACCATACAGTCCAACCTACAGCAGAGACAGGAGGTGGAAGCCTCACCATACAGTCCAACCTACAGCAGAGACAGGAGGAGGAATCCTCACCATACAGTCCAACCTACAGCAGAGACAGGAGGTAGAAGCCTCACCATACAGTCCAACCTACAGCAGAGACAGGAGGAGGAATCCTCACCATACAGTCCAACCTACAGCAGAGACAGGAGGAGGAAACCTCACCATACAGTCCAACCTACAGCAGAGACAGGAGGTGGAAGCCTCACCATACAGTCCAACCTACAGCAGAGACAGGAGGAGGAATCCTCACCATACAGTCCAACCTACAGCAGAGACAGGAGGAGGAATCCTCACCATACAGTCCAACCTACAGCAGAGACAGGAGGTAGAAGCCTCACCATACAGTCCAACCTACAGCAGAGACAGGAGGTAGAAGCCTCACCATACAGTCCAACCTACAGCAGAGACAGGAGGAGGAATCCTCACCATACAGTCCAACCTACAGCAGAGACAGGAGGTAGAAGCCTCACCATACAGTCCAACCTACAGCAGAGACAGGAGGAGGAATCCTCACCATACAGTCCAACCTACAGCAGAGACAGGAGGAGGAATCCTCACCATACAGTCCAACCTACAGCAGAGACAGGAGGAGGAATCCTCACCATACAGTCCAATCTACAGCAGAGACAGGAGGTAGAATCCTCACCATACAGTCCAACCTACAGCAGAGACAGGAGGTAGAAGCCTCACCATACAGTCCAACCTACAGCAGAGACAGGAGGAAGAAGCCCCGCCATACAGTCCAACCTACAGCAGAGACAGGAGGAGGAATCCTCACCATACAGTCCAACCTACAGCAGAGACAGGAGGTAGAAGCCTCACCATACAGTCCAACCTACAGCAGAGACAGGAGGAAGAAGCCCCGCCATACAGTCCAACCTACAGCAGAGACAGGAGGAGGAATCCTCACCATACAGTCCAACCTACAGCAGAGACAGGAGGTGGAAGCCTCACCATACAGTCCAACCTACAGCAGAGACAGGAGGAGGAATCCTCACCATACAGTCCAACCTACAGCAGAGACAGGAGGTAGAAGCCTCACCATACAGTCCAACCTACAGCAGAGACAGGAGGAGGAATCCTCACCATACAGTCCAACCTACAGCAGAGACAGGAGGAGGAATCCTCACCATACAGTCCAACCTACAGCAGAGACAGGAGGAGGAATCCTCACCATACAGTCCAACCTACAGCAGAGACAGGAGGAGGAATCCTCACCATACAGTCCAACCTACAGCAGAGACAGGAGGTAGAAGCCTCACCATACAGTCCAACCTACAGCAGAGACAGGAGGAGGAATCCTCACCATACAGTCCAACCTACAGCAGAGACAGGAGGTAGAAGCCTCACCATACAGTCCAACCTACAGCAGAGACAGGAGGAGGAATCCTCACCATACAGTCCAACCTACAGCAGAGACAGGAGGAGGAATCCTCACCATACAGTCCAACCTACAGCAGAGACAGGAGGTAGAAGCCTCACCATACAGTCCAACCTACAGCAGAGACAGGAGGAGGAAACCTCACCATACAGTCCAATCTACAGCAGAGACAGGAGGAGGAATCCTCACCATACAGTCCAACCTACAGCAGAGACAGGAGGAGGAATCCTCACCATACAGTCCAACCTACAGCAGAGACAGGAGGAGGAATCCTCACCATACAGTCCAACCTACAGCAGAGACAGGAGGAGGAATCCTCACCATACAGTCCAATCTACAGCAGAGACAGGAGGAGGAAACCTCACCATACAGTCCAACCTACAGCAGAGACAGGAGGAGGAATCCTCACCATACAGTCCAACCTACAGCAGAGACAGGAGGAAGAAGCCTCACCATACAGTCCAACCTACAGCAGAGACAGGAGGAGGAATCCTCACCATACAGTCCAACCTACAGCAGAGACAGGAGGAGGAATCCTCACCATACAGTCCAACCTACAGCAGAGACAGGAGGAAGAAGCCTCACCATACAGTCCAACCTACAGCAGAGACAGGAGGAGGAATCCTCACCATACAGTCCAACCTACAGCAGAGACAGGAGGAGGAATCCTCACCATACAGTCCAACCTACAGCAGAGACAGGAGGAGGAATCCTCACCATACAGTCCAACCTACAGCAGAGACAGGAGGTAGAAGCCTCACCATACAGTCCAACCTACAGCAGAGACAGGAGGAGGAAACCTCACCATACAGTCCAATCTACAGCAGAGACAGGAGGTAGAAGCCTCACCATACAGTCCAACCTACAGCAGAGACAGGAGGAGGAAACCTCACCATACAGTCCAACCTACAGCAGAGACAGGAGGTAGAAGCCTCACCATACAGTCCAACCTACAGCAGAGACAGGAGGAGGAAACCTCACCATACAGTCCAACCTACAGCAGAGACAGGAGGAAGAATCCTCACCATACAGTCCAACCTACAGCAGAGACAGGAGGAAGAAGCCTCACCATACAGTCCAACCTACAGCAGAGACAGGAGGAGGAATCCTCACCATACAGTCCAACCTACAGCAGAGACAGGAGGAAGAATCCTCACCATACAGTCCAACCTACAGCAGAGACAGGAGGAGGAATCCTCACCATACAGTCCAACCTACAGCAGAGACAGGAGGAAGAATCCTCACCATACAGTCCAACCTACAGCAGAGACAGGAGGAAGAAGCCTCACCATACAGTCCAATCTACAGCAGAGACAGGAGGAGGAATCCTCACCATACAGTCCAACCTACAGCAGAGACAGGAGGAGGAATCCTCACCATACAGTCCAACCTACAGCAGAGACAGGAGGAGGAAACCTCACCATACAGTCCAACCTACAGCAGAGACAGGAGGAAGAAGCCTCACCATACAGTCCAACCTACAGCAGAGACAGGAGGAAGAAGCCTCACCATACAGTCCAACCTACAGCAGAGACAGGAGGAAGAAGCCTCACCATACAGTCCAACCTACAGCAGAGACAGGAGGAAGAAGCCTCACCATACAGTCCAACCTACAGCAGAGACAGGAGGAAGAAGCCTCACCATACAGTCCAACCTACAGCAGAGACAGGAGGTAGAAGCCTCACCATACAGTCCAACCTACAGCAGAGACAGGAGGTAGAAGCCTCACCATACAGTCCAACCTACAGCAGAGACAGGAGGAAGAAGCCTCACCATACAGTCCAACCTACAGCAGAGACAGGAGGTAGAAGCCTCACCATACAGTCCAACCTACAGCAGAGACAGGAGGAAGAAGCCTCACCATACAGTCCATCCTACAGCAGAGACAGGAGGAAGAAGCCTCACCATACAGTCCAACCTACAGCAGAGACAGGAGGAGGAATCCTCACCATACAGTCCAACCTACAGCAGAGACAGGAGGAAGAAGCCTCACCATACAGTCCATCCTACAGCAGAGACAGGAGGAAGAAGCCTCACCATACAGTCCAACCTACAGCAGAGACAGGAGGAGGAATCCTCACCATACAGTCCAACCTACAGCAGAGACAGGAGGAGGAATCCTCACCATACAGTCCAACCTACAGCAGAGACAGGAGGTAGAAGCCCCACCATACAGTCCAACCTACAGCAGAGACAGGAGGTAGAGGCCTCACCATACAGTCCAACCTACAGCAGAGACAGGAGGAAGAAGCCTCACCATACAGTCCAACCTACAGCAGAGACAGGAGGAGGAATCCTCACCATACAGTCCAACCTACAGCAGAGACAGGAGGTAGAAGCCTCACCATACAGTCCAACCTACAGCAGAGACAGGAGGTAGAAGCCCCACCATACAGTCCAACCTACAGCAGAGACAGGAGGAGGAATCCTCACCATACAGTCCAACCTACAGCAGAGACAGGAGGAGGAATCCTCACCATACAGTCCAACCTACAGCAGAGACAGGAGGAGGAATCCTCACCATACAGTCCAACCTACAGCAGAGACAGGAGGAAGAATCCTCACCATACAGTCCAACCTACAGCAGAGACAGGAGGAGGAATCCTCACCATACAGTCCAACCTACAGCAGAGACAGGAGGAGGAATCCTCACCATACAGTCCAATCTACAGCAGAGACAGGAGGAAGAAGCCTCACCATACAGTCCAACCTACAGCAGAGACAGGAGGAGGAATCCTCACCATACAGTCCAATCTACAGCAGAGACAGGAGGTAGAAGCCTCACCATACAGTCCAACCTACAGCAGAGACAGGAGGAGGAATCCTCACCATACAGTCCAACCTACAGCAGAGACAGGAGGAAGAAGCCTCACCATACAGTCCAACCTACAGCAGAGACAGGAGGTAGAAGCCTCACCATACAGTCCAACCTACAGCAGAGACAGGAGGAAGAAGCCCCACCATACAGTCCAACCTACAGCAGAGACAGGAGGTAGAAGCCTCACCATACAGTCCAACCTACAGCAGAGACAGGAGGAGGAATCCTCACCATACAGTCCAACCTACAGCAGAGACAGGAGGTAGAAGCCTCACCATACAGTCCAACCTACAGCAGAGACAGGAGGTAGAAGCCTCACCATACAGTCCAACCTACAGAAGAGACAGGAGGAGGAATCCTCACCATACAGTCCAACCTACAGCAGAGACAGGAGGTAGAAGCCTCACCATACAGTCCAACCTACAGCAGAGACAGGAGGAGGAATCCTCACCATACAGTCCAATCTACAGCAGAGACAGGAGGAGGAATCCTCACCATACAGTCCAACCTACAGCAGAGACAGGAGGTAGAAGCCTCACCATACAGTCCAACCTACAGCAGAGACAGGAGGAGGAATCCTCACCATACAGTCCAATCTACAGCAGAGACAGGAGGAGGAATCCTCACCATACAGTCCAATCTACAGCAGAGACAGGAGGAGGAATCCTCACCATACAGTCCAATCTACAGCAGAGACAGGAGGTAGAAGCCTCACCATACAGTCCAACCTACAGCAGAGACAGGAGGTAGAAGCCTCACCATACAGTCCAATCTACAGAAGAGACAGGAGGAGGAATCCTCACCATACAGTCCAACCTACAGCAGAGACAGGAGGTGGAAGCCTCACCATACAGTCCAATCTACAGCAGAGACAGGAGGTAGAAGCCTCACCATACAGTCCAACCTACAGCAGAGACAGGAGGTGGAAGCCTCACCATACAGTCCAACCTACAGCAGAGACAGGAGGTAGAAGCCTCACCATACAGTCCAATCTACAGAAGAGACAGGAGGAGGAATCCTCACCATACAGTCCAACCTACAGCAGAGACAGGAGGTAGAAGCCTCACCATACAGTCCAACCTACAGCAGAGACAGGAGGAAGAAGCCTCACCATACAGTCCAACCTACAGCAGAGACAGGAGGTAGAAGCCTCACCATACAGTCCAACCTACAGCAGAGACAGGAGGTAGAAGCCTCACCATACAGTCCAACCTACAGCAGAGACAGGAGGTAGAGGCCTCACCATACAGTCCAATCTACAGCAGAGACAGGAGGTAGAAGCCTCACCATACAGTCCAACCTACAGCAGAGACAGGAGGTAGAAGCCTCACCATACAGTCCAACCTACAGCAGAGACAGGAGGAAGAAGCCTCACCATACAGTCCAACCTACAGCAGAGACAGGAGGAAGAAGCCCCACCATACAGTCCAACCTACAGCAGAGACAGGAGGTAGAATCCTCACCATACAGTCCAACCTACAGCAGAGACAGGAGGAAGAAGCCCCACCATACAGTCCAACCTACAGCAGAGACAGGAGGTAGAATCCTCACCATACAGTCCAACCTACAGCAGAGACAGGAGGAAGCCCCACCATACAGTCCAACCTACAGCAGAGACAGGAGGAGGAAGCCTCACCATACAGTCCAATCTACAGCAGAGACAGGAGGTAGAAGCCTCACCATACAGTCCAATCTACAGCAGAGACAGGAGGAAGAATCCTCACCATACAGTCCAATCTACAGCAGAGACAGGAGGAAGAATCCTCACCATACAGTCCAACCTACAGCAGAGACAGGAGGAGGAATCCTCACCATACAGTCCAACCTACAGCAGAGACAGGAGGAGGAATCCTCACCATACAGTCCAACCTACAGCAGAGACAGGAGGAGGAATCCTCACCATACAGTCCAACCTACAGCAGAGACAGGAGGAGGAATCCTCACCATACAGTCCAACCTACAGCAGAGACAGGAGGAGGAATCCTCACCATACAGTCCAACCTACAGCAGAGACAGGAGGTAGAAGCCTCACCATACAGTCCAACCTACAGCAGAGACAGGAGGTAGAAGCCTCACCATACAGTCCAACCTACAGCAGAGACAGGAGGAGGAAGCCTCACCATACAGTCCAATCTACAGAAGAGACAGGAGGAGGAATCCTCACCATACAGTCCAACCTACAGCAGAGACAGGAGGAAGAATCCTCACCATACAGTCCAACCTACAGCAGAGACAGGAGGAGGAATCCTCACCATACAGTCCAACCTACAGCAGAGACAGGAGGAGGAAACCTCACCATACAGTCCAACCTACAGCAGAGACAGGAGGAGGAATCCTCACCATACAGTCCAACCTACAGCAGAGACAGGAGGAGGAATCCTCACCATACAGTCCAATCTACAGCAGAGACAGGAGGTAGAAGCCTCACCATACAGTCCAATCTACAGCAGAGACAGGAGGTAGAAGCCTCACCATACAGTCCAACCTACAGCAGAGACAGGAGGCAGAAGCCTCACCATACAGTCCAACCTACAGCAGAGACAGGAGGAAGAAGCCTTACCATACAGTCCAACCTACAGCAGAGACAGGAGGAGGAATCCTCACCATACAGTCCAACCTACAGCAGAGACAGGAGGAGGAAACCTCACCATACAGTCCAATCTACAGCAGAGACAGGAGGTGGAATCCTCACCATACAGTCCAACCTACAGCAGAGACAGGAGGAGGAATCCTCACCATACAGTCCAACCTACAGCAGAGACAGGAGGTAGAAGCCTCACCATACAGTCCAATCTACAGAAGAGACAGGAGGAGGAATCCTCACCATACAGTCCAACCTACAGCAGAGACAGGAGGAGGAATCCTCACCATACAGTCCAATCTACAGCAGAGACAGGAGGAGGAAACCTCACCATACAGTCCAACCTACAGCAGAGACAGGAGGTAGAAGCCTCACCATACAGTCCAACCTACAGCAGAGACAGGAGGAAGAATCCTCACCATACAGTCCAACCTACAGCAGAGACAGGAGGTAGAAGCCTCACCATACAGTCCAACCTACAGCAGAGACAGGAGGAGGAAAGCTCACCATACAGTCCAACCTACAGCAGAGACAGGAGGAAGAAGCCTCACCATACAGTCCAACCTACAGCAGAGACAGGAGGAGGAATCCTCACCATACAGTCCAACCTACAGCAGAGACAGGAGGAGGAAACCTCACCATACAGTCCAACCTACAGCAGAGACAGGAGGAGGAATCCTCACCATACAGTCCAACCTACAGCAGAGACAGGAGGAGGAATCCTCACCATACAGTCCAACCTACAGCAGAGACAGGAGGTGGAAGCCTCACCATACAGTCCAACCTACAGCAGAGACAGGAGGAGGAATCCTCACCATACAGTCCAACCTACAGCAGAGACAGGAGGTAGAAGCCTCACCATACAGTCCAACCTACAGCAGAGACAGGAGGAGGAAGTCTCACCATACAGTCCAATCTACAGCAGAGACAGGAGGAGGAAACCTCACCATACAGTCCAACCTACAGCAGAGACAGGAGGAGGAATCCTCACCATACAGTCCAACCTACAGCAGAGACAGGAGGTGGAAGCCCCACCATACAGTCCAACCTACAGCAGAGACAGGAGGAGGAAGCCTCACCATACAGTCCAACCTACAGCAGAGACAGGAGGAGGAATCCTCACCATACAGTCCAACCTACAGCAGAGACAGGAGGTAGAAGCCTCACCATACAGTCCAATCTACAGCAGAGACAGGAGGAGGAAGTCTCACCATACAGTCCAACCTACAGCAGAGACAGGAGGAGGAAGTCTCACCATACAGTCCAATCTACAGCAGAGACAGGAGGAGGAAACCTCACCATACAGTCCAACCTACAGCAGAGACAGGAGGAGGAATCCTCACCATACAGTCCAACCTACAGCAGAGACAGGAGGTGGAAGCCTCACCATACAGTCCAACCTACAGCAGAGACAGGAGGAGGAATCCTCACCATACAGTCCAACCTACAGCAGAGACAGGAGGTAGAAGCCTCACCATACAGTCCAACCTACAGCAGAGACAGGAGGAGGAATCCTCACCATACAGTCCAATCTACAGCAGAGACAGGAGGTAGAGGCCTCACCATACAGTCCAACCTACAGCAGAGACAGGAGGTAGAAGCCCCGCCATACATATATACAACATTCCAGTGTGGCTGTACAGCGAGTCCGACTAGCACAGATCATAGTGGGGTTCTCGGTCACCCTTCGCCCCTAATAGACACAGGGTGATTTACACATAAGAGGGGCCGGGGAAGCTGGACACTGCGTTTCTAGAGCTCTCCAAGGTAAGACGAGTTCCACAAACCCCCCACCCAAATTGACTCCTGTCACAAGGACTATTAATAAAAAAGAAGAGTAGGAAGGGAGCCGACACCTGGGAGAATGGTCCCTCAATGCCCGATTATCCTTCAGGGTACAGAAATGTATCTGCCCGTCTGATGACAAGGGGCCTGAATGTAAGGATTCTGTAGCAAAGTGCTATGGAGGAACCGGACAAAATAATAATATGCAATCTGTCTGGAGGTGGTATCCACTAAATGATGGAGATTAAATCTACTGTCTTCATCTGAGGTGACCTGAGAGTCCAGAACAGGGATACCAGGAGAAAACACTAGAGTCCATGCAAGGACTACCCTAAGAGTAAAAGGTCCCTATCCGGGTAAGGGACAGACAAAGCTGATCCCAGTTGACATAGTAGGTTAGAGGGTTCTTCTGGGGAAGGGCAACCCTGAGGTTAGGGACATAGAAGATGAGGAACACAGCAAGTCATAATATTCCCAAATATATCATCAATAGGAAAAAGAACAGATCGTTCCCATAATGTATGAACACGGGTGGCCGGTCACATGACGGGCGCGCAGGGAAATTGATGACGGGGAAAAGGAAGATGTAATAAATCATGTTCTTTCTCCAGTTTTTTCAGATTAGACGGATTAATAATCTTATCAGTGATATTGATGATGATGAGACTCCAGGAATGTGAACAGATCATTCGGTCCAGACGGCTTCCACCCAGCAGTCATTAGGGAACTTCACTCAGTTATAGCCAAGCCGCTATTTATAATTTAAAATCCACTTTACTGACTGGAAGGGTGCCAGCTGATTGGTGGAGAGCAAATGTGACCCCAATATACAGGATGGAGATGTGTGCCGGGACACTCCAGACATCAATAGTATGGGAGGTATGGAGGGAATGGGGAGGAATGGAGGGAATGGGGAGGAATGGAGGGAATGGGGAGGTATGGAAGGAATGGGGAGGTATGGAGGGAATGGGGAGGTATGGAAGGAATGGGGAGGTATGGAGGGAATGGGGAGGAATGGAGGGAATGGGGAGGAATGGAGGGAATGGGGAGGAATGGAGGGAATGGGGAGGAATGGAGGGAATGGGGAGGAATGGAGGGAATGGGGAGGAATGGAGGGAATGGGGAGGTATGGAAGGAATGGGGAGGTATGGAGGGAATGGGGAGGTATGGAGGGAATGGGGAGGAATGGAGGGAATGGGGAGGAATGGAGGGAATGGGGAGGAATGGAGGGATGGGGAGGAATGGAAGGGAATGGGGAGGTATGGAAGGAATGGGGGAGGTATGGAGGGAATGGGGAGGTATGGAAGGGAATGGGGAGGTATGGAGGGAATGGGGAGGTATGGAAGGAATGGGGAGGTAGTGGGGAGGTATGGAAGGAATGGGG
>JBBDGP010005834.1:0-64508 GCA_037952835.1 Lithobates septentrionalis | reverse complement strand
AAGGAGGAGGAGGAGGAGAGGTGTCAATAAGGAGGATGAGGAGGAGAGGTGACAATAAGGAGGGTGAGGAGGAGAGGTGACAATAAGGAGGATGAGGAGGAGAGGTGACAATAAGGAGGATGAGGAGGAGAGGTGACAATAAGGGTAGCGAGGAGGAGAGGTGACAATAGGGAGGATGAGGAGGAGAGGTGACAATAAGGAGGGTGAGGAGGAGAGGTGACAATAAGGAGGATGAGGAGGAGAGGGGACAATAAGGAGGATGAGGAGGAGAGGTGTTGATAAGGAGAATGAGGAGGAGAGGTGACAATAAGGAGGAGGAGGAGGAGTAGAGGTGACAATAAGGAGGATGAGGAGGAGAGGTGACAATAAGGAGGATGAGGAGGAGAGGTGACAATAGGGAGGATGAGGAGGAGAGGTGTCAATAAGGAGGATGAGGAGGAGAGGTGACAATAAGGAGGATGAGGAGGAGAGGGTGACAATAAGGAGGATGAGGAGGAGAGGTGACAATAGGGAGGATGAGGAGGAGAGGGTGACAATAAGGAGGATGAGGAGGAGAGGTGACAATAGGGAGGATGAGGAGGAGAGGGTGACAATAAGGAGGATGAGGAGGAGAGGTGACAATAGGGAGGATGAGGAGGAGAGGTGTCAATAAGGAGGATGAGGAGGAGAGGTGACAATAAGGAGGATGAGGAGGAGAGGGTGACAATAAGGAGGATGAGGAGGAGAGGGTGACAATAAGGAGGATGAGGAGGAGAGGTGTTGATAAGGAGGATGAGGAGGAGAGGTGACAATAAGGGTAGTGAGGAGGAGAGGTGACAATAAGGAGGATGAGGAGGAGAGGTGTTGATAAGGAGAATGAGGAGGAGAGGTGACAATAAGGAGGAGGAGGAGGAGAGGTGTCAATAAGGAGGATGAGGAGGAGAGGTGACAATAAGGAGGGTGAGGAGGAGAGGTGACAATAAGGAGGATGAGGAGGAGAGGTGACAATAAGGAGGGTGAGGAGGAGAGGTGACAATAAGGAGGATGAGGAGGAGAGGTGACAATAAGGGTAGCGAGGAGGAGAGGTGACAATAGGGAGGATGAGGAGGAGAGGTGACAATAAGGAGGGTGAGGAGGAGAGGTGACAATAAGGAGGATGAGGAGGAGAGGTGTTGATAAGGAGATGAGGAGGAGAGGTGACAATAAGGAGGAGGAGGAGGAGTAGAGGTGACAATAAGGGGGATGAGGAGGAGAGGTGACAATAAGGAGGATGAGGAGGAGAGGTGAGAATAAGGAGGATGAGGAGGAGAGGTGTCAATAAGGAGGAGGAGGAGGAGAGGTGACAATAAGGAGGGTGAGGAGGAGAGGTGACAATAAGGAGGATGAGGAGGAGAGGTGTTGATAAGGAGAATGAGGAGGAGAGGTGACAATAAGGAGGAGGAGGAGGAGAGGTGTCAATAAGGAGGATGAGGAGGAGAGGTGACAATAAGGAGGGTGAGGAGGAGAGGTGACAATAAGGAGGATGAGGAGGAGAGGTGACAATAAGGAGGGTGAGGAGGAGAGGTGACAATAAGGAGGATGAGGAGGAGAGGTGACAATAAGGGTAGCGAGGAGGAGAGGTGACAATAGGGAGGATGAGGAGGAGAGGTGACAATAAGGAGGGTGAGGAGGAGAGGTGACAATAAGGAGGATGAGGAGGAGAGGTGTTGATAAGGAGAATGAGGAGGAGAGGTGACAATAAGGAGGAGGAGGAGGAGTAGAGGTGACAATAAGGAGATGAGGAGGAGAGGTGACAATAAGGAGGATGAGGAGGAGAGGTGACAATAAGGAGGATGAGGAGGAGAGGTGACAATAGGAGGATGAGGGGGAGAGGTGTCAATAAGGAGGATGAGGAGGAGAGGTGACAATAAGGAGGATGAGGAGGAGAGGGTGACAATAAGGAGGATGAGGAGGAGAGGTGACAATAGGGAGGATGAGGAGGAGAGGGTGACAATAAGGAGGATGAGGAGGAGAGGTGACAATAGGGAGGATGAGGAGGAGAGGGTGACAATAAGGAGGATGAGGAGGAGAGGTGACAATAGGGAGGATGAGGAGGAGAGGTGTCAATAAGGAGGATGAGGAGGAGAGGTGACAATAAGGAGGATGAGGAGGAGAGGGTGACAATAAGGAGGATGAGGAGGAGAGGGTGACAATAAGGAGGATGAGGAGGAGAGGTGTTGATAAGGAGGATGAGGAGGAGAGGTGACAATAAGGGTAGTGAGGAGGAGAGGTGACCAATAGGAGGATGAGGAGTAGAGGTGACAATAAGGGGGATGAGGAGGAGAGGTGTCAATAAGGAGGATGAGGAGGAGAGGTGACAATAAGGAGGATGAGGAGGAGAGGTGTTGATAAGGAGAATGAGGAGGAGAGGTGACAATAAGGAGGAGGAGGAGTATAGGTGACAATAAGGGGGATGAGGAGGAGAGGTGTCAATAAGGAGGATGAGGAGGAGAGGTGACAATAAGGAGGATGAGGAGGAGAGGTGACAATAAGAAGGGTGAGGAGGAGAGGGTGACAATAAGGAGGATGAGGAGGAGTGAGGTGGATGAGGATGACAATGGTAAGAAAGGGTGATAAGGAGGATGAGGAGGAGAGGTGACAATAAGGAGGATGAGGAGGAGAGGTGACAATAAGGAGGATGAGGAGGAGAGGTGACAATAAGGAGGATGAGGAGGAGAGGTGACAAAAAGGAGGATGAGGAGGAGAGGGGACAATAAGGAGAATGAGGAGAAGAGGTGACAATAAGGAGGGTGAGGAGGAGAGGTGACAATAAGGAGGGTGAGGAGGAGAGGTGACAATAAGGAGGATGAGGAGGAGAGGTGACAATAAGGAGGATGAGGAGGAGAGGTGACAATAAGGAGGATGAGGAGGAGAGGTGACAATAAGGGTGGTGAGGAGGAGAGGTGACAATAGGGAGGATGAGGAGGAGAGGTGACAATAAGGAGGATGAGGAGGAGAGGTGACAATAAGGAGGATGAGGAGGAGAGGTGTTGATAAGGAGAATGAGGAGGAGAGGTGACAATAAGGAGGAGGAGGAGGAGTAGAGGTGACAATAAGGGGGATGAGGAGGAGAGGTGTCAATAAGGAGGATGAGGAGGAGAGGTGACAATAAGGAGGGTGAGGAGGAGAGGTGACAATAAGGAGGATGAGGAGGAGAGGTGTTGATAAGGAGAATGAGGAGGAGAGGTGACAATAAGGAGGAGGAGGAGGAGAGGTGTCAATAAGGAGGATGAGGAGGAGAGGTGACAATAAGGAGGGTGAGGAGGAGAGGTGACAATAAGGAGGATGAGGAGGAGAGGTAACAATAAGGAGGGTGAGGAGGAGAGGTGACAATAAGGAGGATGAGGAGGAGAGGTGACAATAGGGAGGATGAGGAGGAGAGGTGTCAATAAGGAGGATGAGGAGGAGCGGTGACAATAAGGAGGGTGAGGAGGAGAGGTGTTGATAAGGAGAATGAGGAGGAGAGGTGACAATAAGGAGGATGAGGAGGAGAGGTGACAATAAGGAGGATGAGGAGGAGAGGTGACAATAAGGAGGATGAGGAGGAGAGGTGACAATAAGGAGGATGAGGAGGAGAGGTGACAATAAGGAGGATGAGGAGGAGAGGTGACAATAAGGAGGGTGAGGAGGAGAGGTGACAATAAGGAGGGTGAGGAGGAGAGGTGACAATAAGGAGGGTGAGGAGGAGAGGTGACAATAAGGAGGATGAGGAGGAGAGGGTGACAATAAGGAGGATGAGGAGGAGAGGGTGACAATAAGGAGGATGAGGAGGAGAGGTGTTGATAAGGAGGATGAGGAGGAGAGGTGACAATAGGGAGGATGAGGAGGAGAGGTGTCAATAAGGAGGATGAGGAGGAGAGGTGACAATAAGGAGGATGAGGAGGAGAGGGTGACAATAAGGAGGATGAGGAGGAGAGGGTGACAATAAGGAGGATGAGGAGGAGAGGTGTTGATAAGGAGGATGAGGAGGAGAGGTGACAATAAGGAGGATGAGGAGGAGAGGTGACAATAAGGAGGATGAGGAGGAGAGGTGACAATAAGGAGGATGAGGAGGAGAGGTGACAATAAGGAGGATGAGGAGGAGAGGTGACAATAAGGAGGATGAGGAGGAGAGGTGACAATAAGGAGGATGAGGAGGAGAGGTGACAATAAGGAGGATGAGGAGGAGAGGTGACAATAAGGAGGGTGAGGAGGAGAGGTGACAATAAGGGTAGTAAGGAGGAGAGGTGACAATAGGGAGGATGAGGAGGAGAGGTGACAATAAGGAGGGTGAGGAGGAGAGGTGACAATAAGGGTAGTGAGGAGGAGAGGTGACAATAAGGAGGGTGAGGAGGAGAGGTGACAATAAGGAGGATGAGGAGGAGAGGTGTTGATAAGGAGAATGAGGAGGAGAGGTGACAATAAGGAGGAGGAGGAGGAGAGGTGTCAATAAGGAGGATGAGGAGGAGAGGTGACAATAAGGAGGGTGAGGAGGAGAGGTGACAATAAGGAGGATGAGGAGGAGAGGTGACAATAAGGAGGGTGAGGAGGAGAGGTGACAATAAGGAGGATGAGGAGGAGAGGTGTTGATAAGGAGAATGAGGAGGAGAGGTGACAATAAGGAGGAGGAGGAGGAGAGGTGTCAATAAGGAGGATGAGGAGGAGAGGTGACAATAAGGAGGGTGAGGAGGAGAGGTGACAATAAGGAGGATGAGGAGGAGAGGTGACAATAAGGAGGGTGAGGAGGAGAGGTGACAATAAGGAGGATGAGGAGGAGAGGTGACAATAAGGGTAGCGAGGAGGAGAGGTGACAATAGGGAGGATGAGGAGGAGAGGTGACAATAAGGAGGGTGAGGAGGAGAGGTGACAATAAGGAGGATGAGGAGGAGAGGTGTTGATAAGGAGAATGAGGAGGAGAGGTGACAATAAGGAGGAGGAGGAGGAGTAGAGGTGACAATAAGGAGGATGAGGAGGAGAGGTGACAATAAGGAGGATGAGGAGGAGAGGTGACAATAGGGAGGATGAGGAGGAGAGGTGTCAATAAGGAGGATGAGGAGGAGAGGTGACAATAAGGAGGATGAGGAGGAGAGGGTGACAATAAGGAGGATGAGGAGGAGAGGTGACAATAGGGAGGATGAGGAGGAGAGGGTGACAATAAGGAGGATGAGGAGGAGAGGTGACAATAGGGAGGATGAGGAGGAGAGGGTGACAATAAGGAGGATGAGGAGGAGAGGTGACAATAGGGAGGATGAGGAGGAGAGGTGTCAATAAGGAGGATGAGGAGGAGAGGTGACAATAAGGAGGATGAGGAGGAGAGGGTGACAATAAGGAGGATGAGGAGGAGAGGGTGACAATAAGGAGGATGAGGAGGAGAGGTGTTGATAAGGAGGATGAGGAGGAGAGGTGACAATAAGGGTAGTGAGGAGGAGAGGTGACAATAAGGAGGATGAGGAGGAGAGGTGTTGATAAGGAGAATGAGGAGGAGAGGTGACAATAAGGAGGAGGAGGAGGAGAGGTGTCAATAAGGAGGATGAGGAGGAGAGGTGACAATAAGGAGGGTGAGGAGGAGAGGTGACAATAAGGAGGATGAGGAGGAGAGGTGACAATAAGGAGGGTGAGGAGGAGAGGTGACAATAAGGAGGATGAGGAGGAGAGGTGACAATAAGGGTAGCGAGGAGGAGAGGTGACAATAGGGAGGATGAGGAGGAGAGGTGACAATAAGGAGGGTGAGGAGGAGAGGTGACAATAAGGAGGATGAGGAGGAGAGGTGTTGATAAGGAGAATGAGGAGGAGAGGTGACAATAAGGAGGAGGAGGAGGAGTAGAGGTGACAATAAGGGGGATGAGGAGGAGAGGTGACAATAAGGAGGATGAGGAGGAGAGGTGAGAATAAGGAGGATGAGGAGGAGAGGTGTCAATAAGGAGGAGGAGGAGGAGAGGTGACAATAAGGAGGGTGAGGAGGAGAGGTGACAATAAGGAGGATGAGGAGGAGAGGTGTTGATAAGGAGAATGAGGAGGAGAGGTGACAATAAGGAGGAGGAGGAGGAGAGGTGTCAATAAGGAGGATGAGGAGGAGAGGTGACAATAAGGAGGGTGAGGAGGAGAGGTGACAATAAGGAGGATGAGGAGGAGAGGTGACAATAAGGAGGGTGAGGAGGAGAGGTGACAATAAGGAGGATGAGGAGGAGAGGTGACAATAAGGGTAGCGAGGAGGAGAGGTGACAATAGGGAGGATGAGGAGGAGAGGTGACAATAAGGAGGGTGAGGAGGAGAGGTGACAATAAGGAGGATGAGGAGGAGAGGTGTTGATAAGGAGAATGAGGAGGAGAGGTGACAATAAGGAGGAGGAGGAGGAGTAGAGGTGACAATAAGGAGGATGAGGAGGAGAGGTGACAATAAGGAGGATGAGGAGGAGAGGTGACAATAAGGAGGATGAGGAGGAGAGGTGACAATAGGGAGGATGAGGGGGAGAGGTGTCAATAAGGAGGATGAGGAGGAGAGGTGACAATAAGGAGGATGAGGAGGAGAGGGTGACATAAGGAGGATGAGGAGGAGAGGTGACAATAGGGAGGATGAGGAGGAGAGGGTGACAATAAGGAGGATGAGGAGGAGAGGTGACAATAGGGAGGATGAGGAGGAGAGGGTGACAATAAGGAGGATGAGGAGGAGAGGTGACAATAGGGAGGATGAGGAGGAGAGGTGTCAATAAGGAGGATGAGGAGGAGAGGTGACAATAAGGAGGATGAGGAGGAGAGGGTGACAATAAGGAGGATGAGGAGGAGAGGGTGACAATAAGGAGGATGAGGAGGAGAGGTGTTGATAAGGAGGATGAGGAGGAGAGGTGACAATAAGGGTAGTGAGGAGGAGAGGTGACAATAGGGAGGATGAGGAGTAGAGGTGACAATAAGGGGGATGAGGAGGAGAGGTGTCAATAAGGAGGATGAGGAGGAGAGGTGACAATAAGGAGGATGAGGAGGAGAGGTGTTGATAAGGAGAATGAGGAGGAGAGGTGACAATAAGGAGGAGGAGGAGTATAGGTGACAATAAGGGGGATGAGGAGGAGAGGTGTCAATAAGGAGGATGAGGAGGAGAGGTGACAATAAGGAGGATGAGGAGGAGAGGTGACAATAAGAAGGGTGAGGAGGAGAGGGTGACAATAAGGAGGATGAGGAGGAGTGAGGTGGATGAGGATGACAATGGTAAGAAAGGGTGATAAGGAGGATGAGGAGGAGAGGTGACAATAAGGAGGATGAGGAGGAGAGGTGACAATAAGGAGGATGAGGAGGAGAGGTGACAATAAGGAGGATGAGGAGGAGAGGTGACAAAAAGGAGGATGAGGAGGAGAGGGGACAATAAGGAGAATGAGGAGAAGAGGTGACAATAAGGAGGGTGAGGAGGAGAGGTGACAATAAGGAGGGTGAGGAGGAGAGGTGACAATAAGGAGGATGAGGAGGAGAGGTGACAATAAGGAGGATGAGGAGGAGAGGTGACAATAAGGAGGATGAGGAGGAGAGGTGACAATAAGGGTGGTGAGGAGGAGAGGTGACAATAGGGAGGATGAGGAGGAGAGGTGACAATAAGGAGGATGAGGAGGAGAGGTGACAATAAGGAGGATGAGGAGGAGAGGTGTTGATAAGGAGAATGAGGAGGAGAGGTGACAATAAGGAGGAGGAGGAGGAGTAGAGGTGACAATAAGGGGGATGAGGAGGAGAGGTGTCAATAAGGAGGATGAGGAGGAGAGGTGACAATAAGGAGGGTGAGGAGGAGAGGTGACAATAAGGAGGATGAGGAGGAGAGGTGTTGATAAGGAGAATGAGGAGGAGAGGTGACAATAAGGAGGAGGAGGAGGAGAGGTGTCAATAAGGAGGATGAGGAGGAGAGGTGACAATAAGGAGGGTGAGGAGGAGAGGTGACAATAAGGAGGATGAGGAGGAGAGGTAACAATAAGGAGGGTGAGGAGGAGAGGTGACAATAAGGAGGATGAGGAGGAGAGGTGACAATAGGGAGGATGAGGAGGAGAGGTGTCAATAAGGAGGATGAGGAGGAGCGGTGACAATAAGGAGGGTGAGGAGGAGAGGTGTTGATAAGGAGAATGAGGAGGAGAGGTGACAATAAGGAGGATGAGGAGGAGAGGTGACAATAAGGAGGATGAGGAGGAGAGGTGACAATAAGGAGGATGAGGAGGAGAGGTGACAATAAGGAGGATGAGGAGGAGAGGTGACAATAAGGAGGATGAGGAGGAGAGGTGACAATAAGGAGGGTGAGGAGGAGAGGTGACAATAAGGAGGGTGAGGAGGAGAGGTGACAATAAGGAGGGTGAGGAGGAGAGGTGACAATAAGGAGGATGAGGAGGAGAGGTGACAATAAGGAGGATGAGGAGGAGAGGTGACAATAAGGAGGATGAGGAGGAGAGGTGACAATAAGGAGGATGAGGAGGAGAGGTGTCAATAAGGAGGATGAGGAGGAGAGGTGACAATAAGGAGGATGAGGAGGAGAGGTGACAATAAGGAGGATGAGGAGGAGAGGTGACAATAAGGGTAGTGAGGAGTTGAGGTGACAATAGGGAGGATGAGGAGGAGAGGTGACAATAAGGAGGATGAGGAGGAGAGGTGACAATAAGGGAGGATGAGGAGGAGAGGTGTTGATAAGGAGAATGAGGAGGAGAGGTGACAATAAGGAGGAGGAGGAGGAGTAGAGGTGACAATAAGGGGGATGAGGAGGAGAGGTGTCAATAAGGAGGATGAGGAGGAGAGGTGACAATAAGGAGGGTGAGGAGGAGAGGTGACAATAAGGAGGATGAGGAGGAGAGGTGTTGATAAGGAGAATGAGGAGGAGAGGTGACAATAAGGAGGAGGAGGAGGAGAGGTGTCAATAAGGAGGATGAGGAGGAGAGGTGACAATAAGGAGGGTGAGGAGGAGAGGTGACAATAAGGAGGATGAGGAGGAGAGGTGACAATAAGGAGGGTGAGGAGGAGAGGTGACAATAAGGAGGATGAGGAGGAGAGGTGACAATAGGGAGGATGAGGAGGAGAGGTGTCAATAAGGAGGATGAGGAGGAGCGGTGACAATAAGGAGGGTGAGGAGGAGAGGTGTTGATAAGGAGAATGAGGAGGAGAGGTGACAATAAGGAGGATGAGGAGGAGAGGTGACAATAAGGATGGTGAGGAGGAGAGGTGACAATAAGGGGGATGAGGAGGAGAGGTGACAATAGGGAGGATGAGGAGGAGAGGTGTCAATAAGGAGGATGAGGAGGAGCGGTGACAATAAGGAGGGTGAGGAGGAGAGGTGACAATAAGGAGGATGAGGAGGAGAGGTGACAATAGGGAGGATGAGGAGGAGAGGTGACAATAAGGAGGTTGAGGAGGAGAGGTGTCGATAAGGAGAATGAGGAGGAGAGGTGACAATAAGGAGGAGGAGGAGTAGAGGTGACAATAAGGGGGATGAGGAGGAGAGGTGACAATAAGGAGGATGAGGAGGAGAGGTGACATAAGGAGGGTGAGGAGGAGAGGGTGACAATAAGGAGGATGAGGAGGAGAGGTGACAATAAGGAGGATGAGGAGGAGAGGTGACAATAAGGAGGATGAGGAGGAGAGGTGACAATAAGGAGGATGAGGAGGAGAAGTGACAATAGGGAGGATGAGGAGGAGAGGGTGACAATAAGGAGGATGAGGAGGAGAGGTGACAATAAGGAGGATGAGGAGGAGAGGTGACAATAAGGAGGATGAGGAGGAGAGGTGACAATAAGGAGGATGAGGAGGAGAGGTGACAATAAGGAGGGTGAGGAGGAGAGGTGACAATAAGGAGGATGAGGAGGAGAGGTGTTGATAAGGAGAATGAGGAGGAGAGGTGACAATAAGGAGGAGGAGGAGGATGAGGTGTCAATAAGGAGGATGAGGAGGAGAGGTGACAATAAGGAGGGTGAGGAGGAGAGGTGACAATAAGGAGGATGAGGAGGAGAGGTGACAATAAGGAGGGTGAGGAGGAGAGGTGACAATAAGGAGGATGAGGAGGAGAGGTGACAATAAGGGTAGCGAGGAGGAGAGGTGACAATAGGGAGGATGAGGAGGAGAGGTGACAATAAGGAGGGTGAGGAGGAGAGGTGACAATAAGGAGGATGAGGAGGAGAGGTGTTGATAAGGAGAATGAGGAGGAGAGGTGACAATAAGGAGGAGGAGGAGGAGTAGAGGTGACAATAAGGAGGATGAGGAGGAGAGGTGACAATAAGGAGGATGAGGAGGAGAGGTGACAATAGGGAGGATGAGGAGGAGAGGTGTCAATAAGGAGGATGAGGAGGAGAGGTGACAATAAGGAGGATGAGGAGGAGAGGGTGACAATAAGGAGGATGAGGAGGAGAGGTGACAATAGGGAGGATGAGGAGGAGAGGGTGACAATAAGGAGGATGAGGAGGAGAGGTGACAATAGGGAGGATGAGGAGGAGAGGGTGACAATAAGGAGGATGAGGAGGAGAGGTGACAATAGGGAGGATGAGGAGGAGAGGTGTCAATAAGGAGGATGAGGAGGAGAGGTGACAATAAGGAGGATGAGGAGGAGAGGGTGACCAATAAGGAGGATGAGGAGGAGAGGGTGACAATAAGGAGGATGAGGAGGAGAGGTGTTGATAAGGAGGATGAGGAGGAGAGGTGACAATAAGGAGGATGAGGAGGAGAGGTGACAATAAGGAGGATGAGGAGGAGAGGTGACAATAAGGAGGATGAGGAGGAGAGGTGACAATAAGGAGGATGAGGAGGAGAGGTGACAATAAGGAGGGTGAGGAGGAGAGGTGACAATAAGGGTAGTAAGGAGGAGAGGTGACAATAGGGAGGATGAGGAGGAGAGGTGACAATAAGGAGGGTGAGGAGGAGAGGTGACAATAAGGGTAGTGAGGAGGAGAGGTGACAATAAGGAGGGTGAGGAGGAGAGGTGACAATAAGGAGGATGAGGAGGAGAGGTGTTGATAAGGAGAATGAGGAGGAGAGGTGACAATAAGGAGGAGGAGGAGGAGAGGTGTCAATAAGGAGGATGAGGAGGAGAGGTGACAATAAGGAGGGTGAGGAGGAGAGGTGACAATAAGGAGGATGAGGAGGAGAGGTGACAATAAGGAGGGTGAGGAGGAGAGGTGACAATAAGGAGGATGAGGAGGAGAGGTGTTGATAAGGAGAATGAGGAGGAGAGGTGACAATAAGGAGGAGGAGGAGGAGAGGTGTCAATAAGGAGGATGAGGAGGAGAGGTGACAATAAGGAGGGTGAGGAGGAGAGGTGACAATAAGGAGGATGAGGAGGAGAGGTGACAATAAGGAGGAATGAGGAGGAGAGGTGACAATAAGGGTAGCGAGGAGGAGAGGTGACAATAGGGAGGATGAGGAGGAGAGGTGACAATAAGGAGGGTGAGGAGGAGAGGTGACAATAAGGAGGATGAGGAGGAGAGGTGTTGATAAGGAGAATGAGGAGGAGAGGTGACAATAAGGAGGAGGAGGAGGAGAGGTGACAATAAGGAGGATGAGGAGGAGAGGTGACAATAGGGAGGATGAGGAGGAGAGGTGTCAATAAGGAGGATGAGGAGGAGAGGTGACAATAAGGAGGATGAGGAGGAGAGGGTGACAATAAGGAGGATGAGGAGGAGAGGTGACAATAGGGAGGATGAGGAGGAGAGGGTGACAATAAGGAGGATGAGGAGGAGAGGTGACAATAGGGAGGATGAGGAGGAGAGGGTGACAATAAGGAGGATGAGGAGGAGAGGTGACAATAGGGAGGATGAGGAGGAGAGGTGTCAATAAGGAGGATGAGGAGGAGAGGTGACAATAAGGAGGATGAGGAGGAGAGGGTGACAATAAGGAGGATGAGGAGGAGAGGGTGACAATAAGGAGGATGAGGAGGAGAGGTGTTGATAAGGAGGATGAGGAGGAGAGGTGACAATAAGGGTAGTGAGGAGGAGAGGTGACAATAAGGAGGATGAGGAGGAGAGGTGTTGATAAGGAGAATGAGGAGGAGAGGTGACAATAAGGAGGAGGAGGAGGAGAGGTGTCAATAAGGAGGATGAGGAGGAGAGGTGACAATAAGGAGGGTGAGGAGGAGAGGTGACAATAAGGAGGATGAGGAGGAGAGGTGACAATAAGGAGGGTGAGGAAGAGAGGGTGACAATAAGGAGGATGAGGAGGAGAGGTGACAATAAGGGTAGCGAGGAGGAGAGGTGACAATAGGGAGGATGAGGAGGAGAGGTGACAATAAGGAGGGTGAGGAGGAGAGGTGACAATAAGGAGGATGAGGAGGAGAGGTGTTGATAAGGAGAATGAGGAGGAGAGGTGACAATAAGGAGGAGGAGGAGAGTAGAGGTGACAATAAGGGGGATGAGGAGGAGAGGTGACAATAAGGAGGATGAGGAGGAGAGGTGAGAATAAGGAGGATGAGGAGGAGAGGTGTCAATAAGGAGGAGGAGGAGGAGAGGTGACAATAAGGAGGGTGAGGAGGAGAGGTGACAATAAGGAGGATGAGGAGGAGAGGTGTTGATAAGGAGAATGAGGAGGAGAGGTGACAATAAGGAGGAGGAGGAGGAGAGGTGTCAATAAGGAGGATGAGGAGGAGAGGTGACAATAAGGAGGGTGAGGAGGAGAGGTGACAATAAGGAGGATGAGGAGGAGAGGTGACAATAAGGAGGGTGAGGAGGAGAGGTGACAATAAGGAGGATGAGGAGGAGAGGTGACAATAAGGGTAGCGAGGAGGAGAGGTGACAATAGGGAGGATGAGGAGGAGAGGTGACAATAAGGAGGGTGAGGAGGAGAGGTGACAATAAGGAGGATGAGGAGGAGAGGTGTTGATAAGGAGAATGAGGAGGAGAGGTGACAATAAGGAGGAGGAGGAGGAGTAGAGGTGACAATAAGGAGGATGAGGAGGAGAGGTGACAATAAGGAGGATGAGGAGGAGAGGTGACAATAAGGAGGATGAGGAGGAGAGGTGACAATAGGGAGGATGAGGGGGAGAGGTGTCAATAAGGAGGATGAGGAGGAGAGGTGACAATAAGGAGGATGAGGAGGAGAGGGTGACAATAAGGAGGATGAGGAGGAGAGGTGACAATAGGGAGGATGAGGAGGAGAGGGTGACAATAAGGAGGATGAGGAGGAGAGGTGACAATAGGGAGGATGAGGAGGAGAGGGTGACAATAAGGAGGATGAGGAGGAGAGGTGACAATAGGGAGGATGAGGAGGAGAGGTGTCAATAAGGAGGATGAGGAGGAGAGGTGACAATAAGGAGGATGAGGAGGAGAGGGTGACAATAAGGAGGATGAGGAGGAGAGGGTGGACAATAAGGAGGATGAGGAGGAGAGGTGTTGATAAGGAGGATGAGGAGGAGAGGTGACAATAAGGGTAGTGAGGAGGAGAGGTGACAATAGGGAGGATGAGGAGTAGAGGTGACAATAAGGGGGATGAGGAGGAGAGGTGTCAATAAGGAGGATGAGGAGGAGAGGTGACAATAAGGAGGATGAGGAGGAGAGGTGTTGATAAGGAGAATGAGGAGGAGAGGTGACAATAAGGAGGAGGAGGAGTATAGGTGACAATAAGGGGGATGAGGAGGAGAGGTGTCAATAAGGAGGATGAGGAGGAGAGGTGACAATAAGGAGGATGAGGAGGAGAGGTGACAATAAGAAGGGTGAGGAGGAGAGGGTGACAATAAGGAGGATGAGGAGGAGTGAGGTGGATGAGGATGACAATGGTAAGAAAGGGTGATAAGGATGGATGAGGAGGAGAGGTGACAATAAGGAGGATGAGGAGGAGAGGTGACAATAAGGAGGATGAGGAGGAGAGGTGACAATAAGGAGGATGAGGAGGAGAGGTGACAAAAAGGAGGATGAGGAGGAGAGGGGACAATAAGGAGAATGAGGAGAAGAGGTGACAATAAGGAGGGTGAGGAGGAGAGGTGACAATAAGGAGGGTGAGGAGGAGAGGTGACAATAAGGAGGATGAGGAGGAGAGGTGACAATAAGGAGGATGAGGAGGAGAGGTGACAATAAGGAGGATGAGGAGGAGAGGTGACAATAAGGGTGGTGAGGAGGAGAGGTGACAATAGGGAGGATGAGGAGGAGAGGTGACAATAAGGAGGATGAGGAGGAGAGGTGACAATAAGGAGGATGAGGAGGAGAGGTGTTGATAAGGAGAATGAGGAGGAGAGGTGACAATAAGGAGGAGGAGGAGGAGTAGAGGTGACAATAAGGGGGATGAGGAGGAGAGGTGTCAATAAGGAGGATGAGGAGGAGAGGTGACAATAAGGAGGGTGAGGAGGAGAGGTGACAATAAGGAGGATGAGGAGGAGAGGTGTTGATAAGGAGAATGAGGAGGAGAGGTGACAATAAGGAGGAGGAGGAGGAGAGGTGTCAATAAGGAGGATGAGGAGGAGAGGTGACAATAAGGAGGGTGAGGAGGAGAGGTGACAATAAGGAGGATGAGGAGGAGAGGTAACAATAAGGAGGGTGAGGAGGAGAGGTGACAATAAGGAGGATGAGGAGGAGAGGTGACAATAGGGAGGATGAGGAGGAGAGGTGTCAATAAGGAGGATGAGGAGGAGCGGTGACAATAAGGAGGGTGAGGAGGAGAGGTGTTGATAAGGAGAATGAGGAGGAGAGGTGACAATAAGGAGGATGAGGAGGAGAGGTGACAATAAGGAGGATGAGGAGGAGAGGTGACAATAAGGAGGATGAGGAGGAGAGGTGACAATAAGGAGGATGAGGAGGAGAGGTGACAATAAGGAGGATGAGGAGGAGAGGTGACAATAAGGAGGGTGAGGAGGAGAGGTGACAATAAGGAGGGTGAGGAGGAGAGGTGACAATAAGGAGGGTGAGGAGGAGAGGTGACAATAAGGAGGATGAGGAGGAGAGGGTGACAATAAGGAGGATGAGGAGGAGAGGGTGACAATAAGGAGGATGAGGAGGAGAGGTGTTGATAAGGAGGATGAGGAGGAGAGGTGACAATAGGGAGGATGAGGAGGAGAGGTGTCAATAAGGAGGATGAGGAGGAGAGGTGACAATAAGGAGGATGAGGAGGAGAGGGTGACAATAAGGAGGATGAGGAGGAGAGGGTGACAATAAGGAGGATGAGGAGGAGAGGTGTTGATAAGGAGGATGAGGAGGAGAGGTGACAATAAGGAGGATGAGGAGGAGAGGTGACAATAAGGAGGATGAGGAGGAGAGGTGACAATAAGGAGGATGAGGAGGAGAGGTGACAATAAGGAGGATGAGGAGGAGAGGTGACAATAAGGAGGATGAGGAGGAGAGGTGACAATAAGGAGGATGAGGAGGAGAGGTGACAATAAGGAGGGTGAGGAGGAGAGGTGACAATAAGGGTAGTAAGGAGGAGAGGTGACAATAGGGAGGATGAGGAGGAGAGGTGACAATAAGGAGGGTGAGGAGGAGAGGTGACAATAAGGGTAGTGAGGAGGAGAGGTGACAATAAGGAGGGTGAGGAGGAGAGGTGACAATAAGGAGGATGAGGAGGAGAGGTGTTGATAAGGAGAATGAGGAGGAGAGGTGACAATAAGGAGGAGGAGGAGGAGAGGTGTCAATAAGGAGGATGAGGAGGAGAGGTGACAATAAGGAGGGTGAGGAGGAGAGGTGACAATAAGGAGGATGAGGAGGAGAGGTGACAATAAGGAGGGTGAGGAGGAGAGGTGACAATAAGGAGGATGAGGAGGAGAGGTGTTGATAAGGAGAATGAGGAGGAGAGGTGACAATAAGGAGGAGGAGGAGGAGAGGTGTCAATAAGGAGGATGAGGAGGAGAGGTGACAATAAGGAGGGTGAGGAGGAGAGGTGACAATAAGGAGGATGAGGAGGAGAGGTGACAATAAGGAGGGTGAGGAGGAGAGGTGACAATAAGGAGGATGAGGAGGAGAGGTGACAATAAGGGTAGCGAGGAGGAGAGGTGACAATAGGGAGGATGAGGAGGAGAGGTGACAATAAGGAGGGTGAGGAGGAGAGGTGACAATAAGGAGGATGAGGAGGAGAGGTGTTGATAAGGAGAATGAGGAGGAGAGGTGACAATAAGGAGGAGGAGGAGGAGTAGAGGTGACAATAAGGAGGATGAGGAGGAGAGGTGACAATAAGGAGGATGAGGAGGAGAGGTGACAATAGGGAGGATGAGGAGGAGAGGTGTCAATAAGGAGGATGAGGAGGAGAGGTGACAATAAGGAGGATGAGGAGGAGAGGGTGACAATAAGGAGGATGAGGAGGAGAGGTGACAATAGGGAGGATGAGGAGGAGAGGGTGACAATAAGGAGGATGAGGAGGAGAGGTGACAATAGGGAGGATGAGGAGGAGAGGGTGACAATAAGGAGGATGAGGAGGAGAGGTGACAATAGGGAGGATGAGGAGGAGAGGTGTCAATAAGGAGGATGAGGAGGAGAGGTGACAATAAGGAGGATGAGGAGGAGAGGGTGACAATAAGGAGGATGAGGAGGAGAGGGTGACAATAAGGAGGATGAGGAGGAGAGGTGTTGATAAGGAGGATGAGGAGGAGAGGTGACAATAAGGGTAGTGAGGAGGAGAGGTGACAATAAGGAGGATGAGGAGGAGAGGTGTTGATAAGGAGAATGAGGAGGAGAGGTGACAATAAGGAGGAGGAGGAGGAGAGGTGTCAATAAGGAGGATGAGGAGGAGAGGTGACAATAAGGAGGGTGAGGAGGAGAGGTGACAATAAGGAGGATGAGGAGGAGAGGTGACAATAAGGAGGGTGAGGAGGAGAGGTGACAATAAGGAGGATGAGGAGGAGAGGTGACAATAAGGGTAGCGAGGAGGAGAGGTGACAATAGGGAGGATGAGGAGGAGAGGTGACAATAAGGAGGGTGAGGAGGAGAGGTGACAATAAGGAGGATGAGGAGGAGAGGTGTTGATAAGGAGAATGAGGAGGAGAGGTGACAATAAGGAGGAGGAGGAGGAGTAGAGGTGACAATAAGGGGGATGAGGAGGAGAGGTGACAATAAGGAGGATGAGGAGGAGAGGTGAGAATAAGGAGGATGAGGAGGAGAGGTGTCAATAAGGAGGAGGAGGAGGAGAGGTGACAATAAGGAGGGTGAGGAGGAGAGGTGACAATAAGGAGGATGAGGAGGAGAGGTGTTGATAAGGAGAATGAGGAGGAGAGGTGACAATAAGGAGGAGGAGGAGGAGAGGTGTCAATAAGGAGGATGAGGAGGAGAGGTGACAATAAGGAGGGTGAGGAGGAGAGGTGACAATAAGGAGGATGAGGAGGAGAGGTGACAATAAGGAGGGTGAGGAGGAGAGGTGACAATAAGGAGGATGAGGAGGAGAGGTGACAATAAGGGTAGCGAGGAGGAGAGGTGACAATAGGGAGGATGAGGAGGAGAGGTGACAATAAGGAGGGTGAGGAGGAGAGGTGACAATAAGGAGGATGAGGAGGAGAGGTGTTGATAAGGAGAATGAGGAGGAGAGGTGACAATAAGGAGGAGGAGGAGGAGTAGAGGTGACAATAAGGAGGATGAGGAGGAGAGGTGACAATAAGGAGGATGAGGAGGAGAGGTGACAATAAGGAGGATGAGGAGGAGAGGTGACAATAGGGAGGATGAGGGGGAGAGGTGTCAATAAGGAGGATGAGGAGGAGAGGTGACAATAAGGAGGATGAGGAGGAGAGGGTGACAATAAGGAGGATGAGGAGGAGAGGTGACAATAGGGAGGATGAGGAGGAGAGGGTGACAATAAGGAGGATGAGGAGGAGAGGTGACAATAGGGAGGATGAGGAGGAGAGGGTGACAATAAGGAGGATGAGGAGGAGAGGTGACAATAGGGAGGATGAGGAGGAGAGGTGTCAATAAGGAGGATGAGGAGGAGAGGTGACAATAAGGAGGATGAGGAGGAGAGGGTGACAATAAGGAGGATGAGGAGGAGAGGGTGACAATAAGGAGGATGAGGAGGAGAGGTGTTGATAAGGAGGATGAGGAGGAGAGGTGACAATAAGGGTAGTGAGGAGGAGAGGTGACAATAGGGAGGATGAGGAGTAGAGGTGACAATAAGGGGGATGAGGAGGAGAGGTGTCAATAAGGAGGATGAGGAGGAGAGGTGACAATAAGGAGGATGAGGAGGAGAGGTGTTGATAAGGAGAATGAGGAGGAGAGGTGACAATAAGGAGGAGGAGGAGTATAGGTGACAATAAGGGGGATGAGGAGGAGAGGTGTCAATAAGGAGGATGAGGAGGAGAGGTGACAATAAGGAGGATGAGGAGGAGAGGTGACAATAAGAAGGGTGAGGAGGAGAGGGTGACAATAAGGAGGATGAGGAGGAGTGAGGTGGATGAGGATGACAATGGTAAGAAAGGGTGATAAGGAGGATGAGGAGGAGAGGTGACAATAAGGAGGATGAGGAGGAGAGGTGACAATAAGGAGGATGAGGAGGAGAGGTGACAATAAGGAGGATGAGGAGGAGAGGTGACAAAAAGGAGGATGAGGAGGAGAGGGGACAATAAGGAGAATGAGGAGAAGAGGTGACAATAAGGAGGGTGAGGAGGAGAGGTGACAATAAGGAGGGTGAGGAGGAGAGGTGACAATAAGGAGGATGAGGAGGAGAGGTGACAATAAGGAGGATGAGGAGGAGAGGTGACAATAAGGAGGATGAGGAGGAGAGGTGACAATAAGGGTGGTGAGGAGGAGAGGTGACAATAGGGAGGATGAGGAGGAGAGGTGACAATAAGGAGGATGAGGAGGAGAGGTGACAATAAGGAGGATGAGGAGGAGAGGTGTTGATAAGGAGAATGAGGAGGAGAGGTGACAATAAGGAGGAGGAGGAGGAGTAGAGGTGACAATAAGGGGGATGAGGAGGAGAGGTGTCAATAAGGAGGATGAGGAGGAGAGGTGACAATAAGGAGGGTGAGGAGGAGAGGTGACAATAAGGAGGATGAGGAGGAGAGGTGTTGATAAGGAGAATGAGGAGGAGAGGTGACAATAAGGAGGAGGAGGAGGAGAGGTGTCAATAAGGAGGATGAGGAGGAGAGGTGACAATAAGGAGGGTGAGGAGGAGAGGTGACAATAAGGAGGATGAGGAGGAGAGGTAACAATAAGGAGGGTGAGGAGGAGAGGTGACAATAAGGAGGATGAGGAGGAGAGGTGACAATAGGGAGGATGAGGAGGAGAGGTGTCAATAAGGAGGATGAGGAGGAGCGGTGACAATAAGGAGGGTGAGGAGGAGAGGTGTTGATAAGGAGAATGAGGAGGAGAGGTGACAATAAGGAGGATGAGGAGGAGAGGTGACAATAAGGAGGATGAGGAGGAGAGGTGACAATAAGGAGGATGAGGAGGAGAGGTGACAATAAGGAGGATGAGGAGGAGAGGTGACAATAAGGAGGATGAGGAGGAGAGGTGACAATAAGGAGGGTGAGGAGGAGAGGTGACAATAAGGAGGGTGAGGAGGAGAGGTGACAATAAGGAGGGTGAGGAGGAGAGGTGACAATAAGGAGGATGAGGAGGAGAGGTGACAATAAGGAGGATGAGGAGGAGAGGTGACAATAAGGAGGATGAGGAGGAGAGGTGACAATAAGGAGGATGAGGAGGAGAGGTGTCAATAAGGAGGATGAGGAGGAGAGGTGACAATAAGGAGGATGAGGAGGAGAGGTGACAATAAGGAGGATGAGGAGGAGAGGTGACAATAAGGGTAGTGAGGAGTTGAGGTGACAATAGGGAGGATGAGGAGGAGAGGTGACAATAAGGAGGATGAGGAGGAGAGGTGACAATAAGGAGGATGAGGAGGAGAGGTGTTGATAAGGAGAATGAGGAGGAGAGGTGACAATAAGGAGGAGGAGGAGGAGTAGAGGTGACAATAAGGGGGATGAGGAGGAGAGGTGTCAATAAGGAGGATGAGGAGGAGAGGTGACAATAAGGAGGGTGAGGAGGAGAGGTGACAATAAGGAGGATGAGGAGGAGAGGTGTTGATAAGGAGAATGAGGAGGAGAGGTGACAATAAGGAGGAGGAGGAGGAGAGGTGTCAATAAGGAGGATGAGGAGGAGAGGTGACAATAAGGAGGGTGAGGAGGAGAGGTGACAATAAGGAGGATGAGGAGGAGAGGTGACAATAAGGAGGGTGAGGAGGAGAGGTGACAATAAGGAGGATGAGGAGGAGAGGTGACAATAGGGAGGATGAGGAGGAGAGGTGTCAATAAGGAGGATGAGGAGGAGCGGTGACAATAAGGAGGGTGAGGAGGAGAGGTGTTGATAAGGAGAATGAGGAGGAGAGGTGACAATAAGGGAGGATGAGGAGGAGAGGTGACAATAAGGATGGTGAGGAGGAGAGGTGACAATAAGGAGGATGAGGAGGAGAGGTGACAATAGGGAGGATGAGGAGGAGAGGTGTCAATAAGGAGGATGAGGAGGAGCGGTGACAATAAGGAGGGTGAGGAGGAGAGGTGACAATAAGGAGGATGAGGAGGAGAGGTGACAATAGGGAGGATGAGGAGGAGAGGTGACAATAAGGAGGATGAGGAGGAGAGGTGTCGATAAGGAGAATGAGGAGGAGAGGTGACAATAAGGAGGAGGAGGAGTAGAGGTGACAATAAGGGGGATGAGGAGGAGAGGTGACAATAAGGAGGATGAGGAGGAGAGGTGACAATAAGGAGGGTGAGGAGGAGAGGGTGACAATAAGGAGGATGAGGAGGAGAGGTGACAATAAGGAGGATGAGGAGGAGAGGTGACAATAAGGAGGATGAGGAGGAGAGGTGACAATAAGGAGGATGAGGAGGAGATGTGTTGATAAGGAGGGTGAGGAGGAGAAGTGACAATAGGGAGGATGAGGAGAGAGGTGACAATAAGGAGGATGAGGAGGAGAGGTGACAATAAGGAGGATGAGGAGGAGAGGTGTTGATAAGGAGGATGAGGAGGAAAGGTGTTGATAAGGAGGATGAGGAGAGGTGACAATAATGAGGATGAGGAGGAGGGGTGTTGATAAGGAGGATGAGTAGGAGAGGTGACAATAAGGAGGATGAGGAGGGAGGGTGAGGAGGAAAGGTGTTGATAAGGAGGGTGAGGAGGAGAGGTGACAATAAGGAGGATGAGGAGGAGAGGTGTTGATAAGGAGGATGAGGAGGAGAGGTGACAATAAGGAGGATGAGGAGGAGAGATGTTGATAAGGAGGATGAGGAGGAGAGGTAACAATAAGGAGGATGAGGAGGAGAGGTGTTGATAAGGAGGATGAGGAGGAGAGGTGACAATAAGGAGGATGAGGAGGAGGGGTGTTGATAAGGAGGATGAGGAGGAGAGGTGACAATAAGGAGGATGAGGAGGAGAGGTGACAATAAGGAGGATGAGGAGGAGAGGTGACAATAAGGAGGATGAGGAGGAGAGGTGACAATAAGGAGGATGAGGAGGAGAGGTGACAATAAGGAGGATGAGGAGGAGGGGTGTTGATAAGGAGGGTGAGGAGGAGAGGTGACAATAAGGAGGATGAGGAGGAGAGGTGTTGATAAGGAGGATGAGGAGGAGAGGTGACAATAAGGAGGATGAGGAGGAGAGGTGACAATAAGGAGGATGAGGAGGAGAGGTGACAATAAGGGTAGTGAGGAGGAGAGGTGACAATAGGGAGGATGAGGAGGAGAGGTGACAATAAGGAGGATGAGGAGGAGAGGTGTTGATAAGGAGAATGAGGAGGAGAGGTGACAATAAGGAGGAGGAGGAGGAGTAGAGGTGACAATAAGGGGGATGAGGAGGAGAGGTGTCAATAAGGAGGATGAGGAGGAGAGGTGACAATAAGGAGGGTGAGGAGGAGAGGTGACAATAAGGAGGATGAGGAGGAGAGGTGTTGATAAGGAGAATGAGGAGGAGAGGTGACAATAAGGAGGAGGAGGAGGAGAGGTGTCAATAAGGAGGATGAGGAGGAGAGGTGACAATAAGGAGGGTGAGGAGGAGAGGTGACAATAAGGAGGATGAGGAGGAGAGGTGACAATAAGGAGGGTGAGGAGGAGAGGTGACAATAAGGAGGATGAGGAGGAGAGGTGACAATAGGGAGGATGAGGAGGAGAGGTGTCAATAAGGAGGATGAGGAGGAGCGGTGACAATAAGGAGGGTGAGGAGGAGAGGTGTTGATAAGGAGAATGAGGAGGAGAGGTGACAATAAGGAGGATGAGGAGGAGAGGTGACAATAAGGATGGTGAGGAGGAGAGGTGACAATAAGGAGGATGAGGAGGAGAGGTGACAATAGGGAGGATGAGGAGGAGAGGTGTCAATAAGGAGGATGAGGAGGAGCGGTGACAATAAGGAGGGTGAGGAGGAGAGGTGACAATAAGGAGGATGAGGAGGAGAGGTGACAATAGGGAGGATGAGGAGGAGAGGTGACAATAAGGAGGATGAGGAGGAGAGGTGTCGATAAGGAGAATGAGGAGGAGAGGTGACAATAAGGAGGAGGAGGAGTAGAGGTGACAATAAGGGGGATGAGGAGGAGAGGTGACAATAAGGAGGATGAGGAGGAGAGGTGACAATAAGGAGGGTGAGGAGGAGAGGGTGACAATAAGGAGGATGAGGAGGAGAGGTGACAATAAGGAGGATGAGGAGGAGAGGTGACAATAAGGAGGATGAGGAGGAGAGGTGACAATAAGGAGGATGAGGAGGAGATGTGTTGATAAGGAGGGTGAGGAGGAGAAGTGACAATAGGGAGGATGAGGAGGAGAGGTGACAATAAGGAGGATGAGGAGGAGAGGTGACAATAAGGAGGATGAGGAGGAGAGGTGTTGATAAGGAGGATGAGGAGGAAAGGTGTTGATAAGGAGGATGAGGAGAGGTGACAATAATGAGGATGAGGAGGAGGGGTGTTGATAAGGAGGATGAGTAGGAGAGGTGACAATAAGGAGGATGAGGAGGGAGGGTGAGGAGGAAAGGTGTTGATAAGGAGGGTGAGGAGGAGAGGTGACAATAAGGAGGATGAGGAGGAGAGGTGTTGATAAGGAGGATGAGGAGGAGAGGTGACAATAAGGAGGATGAGGAGGAGAGATGTTGATAAGGAGGATGAGGAGGAGAGGTAACAATAAGGAGGATGAGGAGGAGAGGTGTTGATAAGGAGGATGAGGAGGAGAGGTGACAATAAGGAGGATGAGGAGGAGGGGTGTTGATAAGGAGGATGAGGAGGAGAGGTGACAATAAGGAGGATGAGGAGGAGAGGTGACAATAAGGAGGATGAGGAGGAGAGGTGACAATAAGGAGGATGAGGAGGAGAGGTGACAATAAGGAGGATGAGGAGGAGAGGTGACAATAAGGAGGATGAGGAGGAGGGGTGTTGATAAGGAGGGTGAGGAGGAGAGGTGACAATAAGGAGGATGAGGAGGAGAGGTGTTGATAAGGAGGATGAGGAGGAGAGGTGACAATAAGGAGGATGAGGAGGAGAGGTGACAATAAGGAGGATGAGGAGGAGAGGTGACAATAAGGGTAGTGAGGAGGAGAGGTGACAATAGGGAGGATGAGGAGGAGAGGTGACAATAAGGAGGATGAGGAGGAGGTGTTGATAAGGAGAATGAGGAGGAGAGGTGACAATAAGGAGGAGGAGGAGGAGTAGAGGTGACAATAAGGGGGATGAGGAGGAGAGGTGTCAATAAGGAGGATGAGGAGGAGAGGTGACAATAAGGAGGGTGAGGAGAGAGGTGACAATAAGGAGGATGAGGAGGAGAGGTGTTGATAAGGAGAATGAGGAGGAGAGGTGACAATAAGGAGGAGGAGGAGGAGAGGTGTCAATAAGGAGGATGAGGAGGAGAGGTGACAATAAGGAGGGTGAGGAGGAGAGGTGACAATAAGGAGGATGAGGAGGAGAGGTGACAATAAGGAGGGTGAGGAGGAGAGGTGACAATAAGGAGGATGAGGAGGAGAGGTGACAATAGGGAGGATGAGGAGGAGAGGTGTCAATAAGGAGGATGAGGAGGAGCGGTGACAATAAGGAGGGTGAGGAGGAGAGGTGTTGATAAGGAGAATGAGGAGGAGAGGTGACAATAAGGAGGATGAGGAGGAGAGGTGACAATAAGGATGGTGAGGAGGAGAGGTGACAATAAGGAGGATGAGGAGGAGAGGTGACAATAGGGAGGATGAGGAGGAGAGGTGTCAATAAGGAGGATGAGGAGGAGCGGTGACAATAAGGAGGGTGAGGAGGAGAGGTGACAATAAGGAGGGTGAGGAGGAGAGGTGACAATAGGGAGGATGAGGAGGAGAGGTGACAATAAGGAGGATGAGGAGGAGAGGTGTCGATAAGGAGAATGAGGAGGAGAGGTGACAATAAGGAGGAGGAGGAGTAGAGGTGACAATAAGGGGGATGAGGAGGAGAGGTGTCAATAAGGAGGATGAGGAGGAGAGGTGACAATAAGGAGGATGAGGAGGAGAGGTGACAATAAGGAGGGTGAGGAGGAGAGGGTGACAATAAGGAGGATGAGGAGGAGAGGTGACAATAAGGAGGATGAGGAGGAGAGGTGACAATAAGGAGGATGAGGAGGAGAGGTGACAATAAGGAGGATGAGGAGGAGATGTGTTGATAAGGAGGGTGAGGAGGAGAAGTGACAATAGGGAGGATGAGGAGGAGAGGTGACAATAAGGAGGATGAGGAGGAGAGGTGACAATAAGGAGGATGAGGAGGAGAGGTGTTGATAAGGAGGATGAGGAGGAAAGGTGTTGATAAGGAGGATGAGGAGAGGTGACAATAATGAGGATGAGGAGGAGGGGTGTTGATAAGGAGGATGAGTAGGAGAGGTGACAATAAGGAGGATGAGGAGGGAGGGTGAGGAGGAAAGGTGTTGATAAGGAGGGTGAGGAGGAGAGGTGACAATAAGGAGGATGAGGAGGAGAGGTGTTGATAAGGAGGATGAGGAGGAGAGGTGACAATAAGGAGGATGAGGAGGAGAGATGTTGATAAGGAGGATGAGGAGGAGAGGTAACAATAAGGAGGATGAGGAGGAGAGGTGTTGATAAGGAGGATGGGGAGGAGAGGTGACAATAAGGAGGATGAGGAGGAGGGGTGTTGATAAGGAGGATGAGGAGGAGAGGTGACAATAAGGGGGATGAGGAGGAGAGGTGACAATAAGGAGGATGAGGAGGAGAGGTGACAATAAGGAGGATGAGGAGGAGAGGTGACAATAAGGAGGATGAGGAGGAGAGGTGACAATAAGGAGGATGAGGAGGAGGGGTGTTGATAAGGAGGGTGAGGAGGAGAGGTGACAATAAGGAGGATGAGGAGGAGAGGTGTTGATAAGGAGGATGAGGAGGAGAGGTGACAATAAGGAGGATGAGGAGGAGAGGTGACAATAAGGAGGGTGAGGAGGAGAGGTGACAATAAGGAGGGCGAGGAGGAGAGGTGACAATAAGGAGGATGAGGAGGAGAGGTGACAATAAGGATGGTGAGGAGGAGAGGTGACAATAAGGAGGGTGAGGAGGAGAGGTGACAATAAGGAGGATGAGGAGGAGAGGTGACAATAGGGAGGATGAGGAGGAGAGGTGAAAATAAGGAGGGTGAGGAGGAGAGGTGACAATAAGGAGGATGAGGAGAAGAGGTGACAATAAGGAGGGTGAGGAGGAGAGGTGACAATAAGGAGGGTGAGGAGGAGAGGTGACAATAAGGAGGGTGAGGAGGAGAGGTGACAATAAGGAGGGTGAGGAGGAGAGGTGACAATAAGGAGGATGAGGATGAGAGGTGACAATAAGGAGGATGAGGAGGAGAAGTGACAATAAGGAGGATGAGGAGGAGAGGGGACAATAAGGAGAATGAGGAGGAGAAGTGACAATAAGGAGGATGAGGAGAAGAGGTGACAATAAGGAGGATGAGGAGGAGAGGTGACAATAAGGAGGGTGAGGAGGAGAGGTGACAATAAGGAGGGTGAGGAGGAGAGGTGACAATAAGGAGGATGAGGATGAGAGGTGACAATAAGGAGGATGAGGAGGAGAAGTGACAATAAGGAGGATGAGGAGGAGAGGGGACAATAAGGAGAATGAGGAGGAGAAGTGACAATAAGGAGGATGAGGAGAAGAGGTGACAATAAGGAGGGTGAGGAGGAGAGGTGACAATAAGGAGGTGAGGAGGAGAGGTGACAATAAGGAGGATGAGGAGGAGAGGTGACAATAAGGAGGATGAGGAGGAGAGGTGACAATAAGGAGGGTGAGGAGGAGAGGTGACAATAAGGAGGATGAGGAGAAGAGGTGACAATAAGGAGGGTGAGGAGGAGAGGTGACAATAAGGAGGATGAGGAGGAGAGGTGACAATAAGGAGGATGAGGATGAGAGGGGACAATAAGGAGGATGAGGAGGAGAAGTGACAATAAGGAGGATGAGGAGGAGAGGGGACAATAAGGAGAATGAGGAGGAGAGGTGACAATAAGGAGGGTGAGGAGGAGAGGTGACAATAAGGAGGATGAGGAGGAGAGGTGACAATAAGGAGGATGAGGAGGAGAGGTGACAATAAGGAGGATGAGGAGGAGAGGTGACAATAAGGAGGATGAGGAGGAGAGGTGACAATAAGGATGGTGAGGAGGAGAGGTGACAATAAGGAGGGTGAGGAGAAGAGGTGACAATAAGGAGGATGAGGAGGAGAGGTGACAATAAGGAGGGTGAGGAGGAGAGGTGACAATAAGGAGGGTGAGGAGGAGAGGTGACAATAAGGAGGATGAGGAGGAGAGGTGACAATAAGGAGGATGAGGAGGAGAGGTGACAATAAGGAGGGTGAGGAGGAGAGGTGACAATAAGGAGGATGAGGAGAAGAGGTGACAATAAGGAGGATGAGGAGGAGAGGTGACAATAAGGAGGGTGAGGAGGAGAGGGGACAATAAGGAGGATGTGGAGGAGAGGGGACAATAAGGAGAATGAGGAGGAGAGGTGACAATAAGGAGGGTGAGGAGGAGAGGTGACAATAAGGAGGGTGAGGAGGAGAGGTGACAATAAGGAGGATGAGGATGAGAGGGGACAATGAGGAGGATGAGGAGGAGAGGGGACAATAAAGAGGGTGAGGAGGAGAGGGGACAATAAGGAGAATGAGGAGGAGAGGTGACAATAAGGAGGGTGAGGAGGAGAGGTGACAATAAGGAGGGTGGGGAGGAGAGGTGACAATAAGGAGGATGAGGATGAGAGGGGACAATGAGGAGGATGAGGAGGAGAGGTGACAATAAAGAGGGTGAGGAGGACAGGGGACAATAAGGGGAATGAGGAGGAGAGGTGACAATAAGGAGGATGAGGAGGAGAGGTGAGAATAAGGAGGATGAGGATGAGAGGGGACAATGAGGAGGATGAGGAGGAGAGGGGACAATAAGGAGAATGAGGAGGAGAGGTGACAATAAGGAGGGTGAGGAGGAGAGGTGACAATAAGGAGGGTGAGGAGGAGAGGTGACAATAAGGAGGATGAGGATGAGAGGGGACAATATGGAGGATGAGGAGGAGAGGGGACAATAAGGAGGGTGAGGAGGAGAGGTGACAATAAGGAGGATGAGGAGGAGAGGGGACAATAAGGAGGATGAGGAGGAGAGGTGAGAATAAGGAGGATGAGGATGAGAGGGGACAATGAGGAGGATGAGGAGGAGAGGTGACAATAAGGAGGATGAGGAGGAGAGGTGACAATAAGGAGGATGAGGAGGAGAGGGGACAATAAGGAGAATTAGGAGGAGAGGTGACAATAAGGGGGATGAGGAGGAGAGGTGACAATAAGGAGGGTGAGGAGGAGAGGTGACAATAAGGAGGATGAGGATGAGAGGGGACAATAAGGAGGATGAGGAGGAGAGGGGACAATAAGGAGAATGAGGAGGAGAGGTGACAATAAGGAGGGTGAGGAGGAGAGGTGACAATAAGGAGGGTGAGGAGGAGAGGTGACAATAAGGAGGATGAGGATGAGAGGGGACAATATGGAGGATGAGGAGGAGAGGGGACAATAAGGAGGGTGAGGAGGACAGGGGACAATAAGGGGAATGAGGAGGAGAGGTGACAATAAGGAGGATGAGGAGGAGAGGTGAGAATAAGGAGGATGAGGATGAGAGGGGACAATGAGGAGGATGAGGAGGAGAGGGGACAATAAAGAGGGTGAGGAGGAGAGGGGACAATAAGGAGAATGAGGAGGAGAGGTGACAATAAGGAGGGTGAGGAGGAGAGGTGACAATAAGGAGGATGAGGAGGAGAGGTGACAATAAGGATGGTGAGGAGGAGAGGTGACAATAAGGAGGATGAGGAGGAGAGGTGACAATAAGGATGGTGAGGAGGAGAGGTGACAATAAGGAGGATGAGGAGGAGAGGTGACAATAAGGATGGTGAGGAGGAGAGGTGACAATAAGGAGGATGAGGAGGAGAGGTGACAATAAGGAGGATGAGGAGGAGAGGTGACAATAAGGATGGTGAGGAGGAGAGGTGACAATAAGGAGGATGAGGAGGAGAGGTGACAATAAGGAGGATGAGGAGGAGAGGTGACAATAAGGAGGATGAGGAGGAGAGGTGACAATAAGGAGGATGAGGAGGAGAGGTGACAATAAGGATGGTGAGGAGGAGAGGTGACAATAAGGAGGATGAGGAGGAGAGGTGACAATAAGGAGGATGAGGAGGAGAGGTGACAATAAGGAGGATGAGGAGGAGAGGTGACAATAAGGAGGATGAGGAGGAGAGGTGACAATAAGGAGGATGAGGAGAAGAGGTGACAATAAGGAGGGTGAGGAGGAGAGGTGACAATAAGGAGGATGAGGAGGAGAGGTGACAATAAAGATGGTGAGGAGGAGAGGTGACAATAAGGAGGATGAGGAGGAGAGGTGACAATAAGGATGGTGAGAAGGAGAGGTGACAATAAGGAGGATGAGGAGGAGAGGTGACAATAAGGAGGATGAGGAGGAGAGGTGACAATAAGGAGGATGAGGAGGAGAGGTGACAATAAGGAGGATGAGGAGGAGAGGTGACAATAAGGAGGATGAGGAGGAGAGGTGACAATAAGGAGGATGAGGAGAAGAGGTGACAATAAGGAGGGTGAGGAGGAGAGGTGACAATAAGGAGGATGAGGAGGAGAGTTGACAATAAAGATGGTGAGGAGGAGAGGTGACAATAAGGAGGATGAGGAGGAGAGGTGACAATAAGGATGGTGAGGAGGAGAGGTGACAATAAGGAGGATGAGCAGGAGAGGTGACAATAAGGAGGATGAGGAGGAGAGGTGACAATAAGGAGGATGAGGAGGAGAGGTGACAATAAGGAGGATGAGGAGGAGAGGTGACAATAAGGAGGATGAGGAGGAGAGGTGACAATAAGGAGGATGAGGAGGAGAGGTGTTGATAAGGAGGATGAGGAGGAGATGTGACCATAAGGAGGATGAGGAGGGAGAGGTGACAATAAGGAGGGTGAGGAGGAGAGGTGTCAATAAGGAGGATGAGGAGGAGAGGGTGACAATAAGGAGGGTGAGGAGGAGAGGTGACAATAAGGAGGATGAGGAGGAGAGGTGACAATAAGGAGGATGAGGAGGAGAGGGTGACAATAAGGAGGATGAGGAGGAGAGGTGATAATAAGGAGGATGAGGAGGAGAAGTGACAATAAGGAGGATGAGGAGGAGAGGTGACAATAAGGAGGATGAGGAGGAGAGGTGATAATAAGGGGGATGAGGAGGAGAGGTGTCAATAAGGAGGATGAGGAGGAGAGGTGACAATAAGGAGGGTGAGGAGGAGAGGTGACAATAAGGAGGATGAGGAGGAGAGGTGACAATAAGGTTAGTGAGGAGGAGAGGTGACATAAGGGAGGATGAGGAGGAGAGGTGACAATAAGGAGGGTTAGGAGGAGAGGTGTCAATAAGGAGGATGAGGAGGAGAGGTGACAATAAGGAGGATGAGGAGGAGAGGGGACAATAAGGAGGATGAGGATGAGAGGGGACAATAAGGAGGATGAGGAGGAGAGGGGACAATAAGGAGGGTGAGGAGGAGAGGTGACAATAAGGAGGATGAGGAGGAGAGGTGACAATAAGGAGGTTGAGGAGGAGAGGTGACAATAAGGAGGATGAGGAGGAGAGGTGACAATAAGGAGGATGAGGAGGAGAGGTGACAATAAGGAGGATGAGGAGGAGAGGTGACAATAAGGAGGATGAGGAGGAGATGTGACAATAAGGAGGATGAGGAGGAGAGGTGTTGATAAGGAGGATGAGGAGGAGAGGTGACAATAAGGAGGGTGAGGAGGAGATGTGACAATAAGGAGGATGAGGAGGAGAGGTGTTGATAAGGAGGATGAGGAGGAGAGGTGACAATAAGGAGGATGAGGAGGAGAGGTGTTGATAAGGAGGATGAGGAGGAGAGGTGACAATAAGGAGGATGAGGAGGAGAGGTGTTGATAAGGAGGATGAGGAGGAGAGGTGACAATAAGGGGATGAGGAGGAGAGGTGACAATAAGGATGGTGAGGAGGAGAGGTGACAATAAGGAGGATGAGGAGGAGAGGTGACAATAAGGAGGGTGAGGAGGAGAGGTGACAATAAGGAGGATGAGGAGGAGAGGTGTCAATAAGGAGGATGAGGAGGAGAGGTGACAATAAGGAGGATGAGGAGGAGAGGGTGACAATAAGGAGGATGAGGAGGAGAGGTGACAATAAGGAGGATGAGGAGGAGAGGTGACAATAAGGAGGATGAGGAGGAGATGTGTTGATAAGGAGGGTGAGGAGGAGAGGTGACAATAGGGAGGATGAGGAGGAGGGGTGTTGATAAGGAGGATGAGGAGGAGAGGTGTTGATAAGGAGGGTGAGGAGGAAAGGTGTTGATAAGGAGGGTGAGGAGGAGAGGTGACAATAAGGAGGATGAGGAGGAGAGGTGTTGATAAGGAGGATGAGGAGGAGAGGTGACAATAAGGAGGATGAGGAGGAGAGGTGTTGATAAGGAGGATGAGGAGGAGAGGTGACAATAAGGAGGATGAGGAGGAGAGGTGTTGATAAGGAGGATGAGGAGGCGAGGTGACAATAAGGAGGATGAGGAGGAGAGGTGTTGATAAGGAGGATGAGGAGGAGAGGTGTTGATAAGGAGGATGAGGAGGAGAGGTGTTGATAAGGAGGATGAGGAGGAGAAGTGACAATAAGGAGGATGAGGAGGAGGAGTGTTGATAAGGAGGATGAGGAGGAGAGGTGACAATAAGGAGGATGAGGAGGAGAGGTGTTGATAAGGAGGATGAGGAGGAGAGGTGTTGATAAGGAGGATGAGGAGGAGAGGTGACAATAAGGAGGATGAGGAGGAGGGGTGTTGATAAGGAGGATGAGGAGGAGAGGTGACAATAAGGAGGATGAGGAGGAGAGGTGTTGATAAGGAGGGTGAGGAGGAGAAGTGACAATAAGGAGGATGAGGAGGAGGGGTGTTGATAAGGAGGATGAGGAGGTGAGGTGACAATAAGGAGGATGAGGAGGAGAGGTGTTGATAAGGAGGGTGAGGAGGAGAGGTCACAATAAGGAGAATGAGGAGGAGAGTTGTTGATAAGGAGGATGAGGAGGAGAGGTGACATATATTATTATTATTATACAGGATTTATATAGCGCAGTTTGCGCAGTGCTTTACAACATTAGGGCAGACAGTACAGGTACAATACAATTCAATACAGGAGGAATCAGAGGGCCCTGATCCTCAGAGCTTACAATCTAGGAGGGAGGGTCAAGTTATACAAAAGGGTAATAGCTGTGGGGGATGAGCTGATGGAGAAAATAGTGCACTTGTTAGATGGAGGCAGGATAGGCTTCTCTGAAGAGGAAAGATTTCAGGGATCGCCTAAAAGTGAATAATGTTGGAGACAGTCTGACAGATTGGGGTAGGGAATTCCTGGGGATGGGCGAGGCTCGGGAGAAGTCCTGGAGGCAGATATGGGAGGAGGTGATGAGGGAACTAGAGAGCAGGAGGTCTTGGGAGGAACGGAGATGGCGATTAGGTTGGTATTTTGAGACTAGGTTAGTGATGTAGGTGGGGCAGAGTTGTGGATGGCTTTGTAACTTATTGTTAGTATTTTGAATTTAATTCGTTGGACGAGTGGCAGCCAATGGAGGGATTGGCAGAGAGGGGTGGAGGACACTGAATGGAGGTCAGTGGAGGGATTGGCAGAGAGGGGTAGAGGACACTGAATGGAGACCAGTGGAGGGATTGGTAGAGAGGGGTGGAGGACACTGATTGGAGACCAGTGGAGGGATTGGTAGAGAGGAGTGGAGGACACTGGAGACCAATGGAGGGATTGGCAGAGAGGGGTGGAGGACACTGAATGGAGACCAGTGGAGGGATTGGTAGAGAGGGGTGGAGGATACTGAATGGAGATCAGTGTAGGGATTGGTAAGGAGGGGTGGAGGACACTGAATGGAGACCAGTGGAGGGATTGGTAGAGAGGAGTGGAGGACACTGAATGGAGACCAATGGAGGGATTGGCAGAGAGGGGTGGAGGACACTGAATGGAGGTCAGTGTAGGGATTGGTAAGGAGGGGTGGAGGACACTGAATGGAGACCAATGGAGGGATTGGCAGAGAGGGGTGGAGGACACTGAATGGAGGTCAGTGGAGGGATTGGTAGAGAGGAGTGGAGGACACTGAATGGAGACCAATGGAGGGATTGGAGGAGAGGGGTGGAGGACACTGAATGGAGGCCAGTGGAGGGATTGGTAGAGAGGGGTGGAGGACACTGAATGGAGACCAGTGGAGGGATTGGTGGAGAGGGGTGGAGGACACTGAATGGAGACCAGTGGAGGGATTGGTGGAGAGGGGTGGAGGACACTGAATGGAGACCAGTGTAGGGATTGGAGGAGAGGGGTGGAGGACACTGAATGGAGGCCAGTGGAGGGATTGGTAGAGAGGGGTGGAGGACACTGAATGGAGACCAGTGGAGGGATTGGTAGAGAGGGGTGGAGGACACTGAATGGAGACCAGTGGAGGGATTGGTAGAGAGGAGTGGAGGACACTGAATGGAGACCAATGGAGGGATTGGAGGAGAGGGGTGGAGGACACTGAATGGAGGCCAGTGGAGGGATTGGTAGAGAGGGGTGGAGGACACTGAATGGAGACCAGTGGAGGGATTGGTAGAGAGGGGTGGAGGACACTGAATGGAGACCAGTGGAGGGATTGGCAGAGAGGGGTGGAGGACACTGAATGGAGGTCAGTGGAGGGATTGGCAGAGAGGGGTAGAGGACACTGAATGGAGACCAGTGGAGGGATTGGTAGAGAGGGGTAGAGGACACTGATTGGAGACCAGTGGAGGGATTGGTAGAGAGGAGTGGAGGACACTGGAGACCAATGGAGGGATTGGCAGAGAGGGGTGGAGGACACTGAATGGAGACCAGTGGAGGGATTGGTAGAGAGGGGTGGAGGATACTGAATGGAGATCAGTGTAGGGATTGGTAAGGAGGGGTGGAGGACACTGAATGGAGACCAGTGGAGGGATTGGTAGAGAGGAGTGGAGGACACTGAATGGAGACCAATGGAGGGATTGGCAGAGAGGGGTGGAGGACACTGAATGGAGGTCAGTGTAGGGATTGGTAAGGAGGGGTGGAGGACACTGAATGGAGACCAGTGGAGGGATTGGTAGAGAGGAGTGGAGGACACTGAATGGAGACCAATGGAGGGATTGGCAGAGAGGGGTGGAGGACACTGAATGGAGGTCAGTGGAGGGATTGGTAGAGAGGAGTGGAGGACACTGAATGGAGACCAATGGAGGGATTGGAGGAGAGGGGTGGAGGACACTGAATGGAGGCCAGTGGAGGGATTGGTAGAGAGGGGTGGAGGACACTGAATGGAGACCAGTGGAGGGATTGGTGGAGAGGGGTGGAGGACACTGAATGGAGACCAGTGGAGGGATTGGTGGAGAGGGGTGGAGGACACTGAATGGAGACCAGTGTAGGGATTGGAGGAGAGGGGTGGAGGACACTGAATGGAGGCCAGTGGAGGGATTGGTAGAGAGGGGTGGAGGACACTGAATGGAGACCAGTGGAGGGATTGGTAGAGAGGGGTGGAGGACACTGAATGGAGACCAGTGGAGGGATTGGTAGAGAGGAGTGGAGGACACTGAATGGAGACCAATGGAGGGATTGGAGGAGAGGGGTGGAGGACACTGAATGGAGGCCAGTGGAGGGATTGGTAGAGAGGGGTGGAGGACACTGAATGGAGACCAGTGGAGGGATTGGTGGAGAGGGGTGGAGGACACTGAATGGAGACCAGTGGAGGGATTGGTGGAGAGGGGTGGAGGACACTGAATGGAGGCCAGTGGAGGGATTGGTAGAGAGGGGTGGAGGACACTGAATGGAGACCAGTGGAGGGATTGGTGGAGAGGGGTGGAGGACACTGAATGGAGACCAGTGGAGGGATTGGTGGAGAGGGGTGGAGGACACTGAATGGAGACCAGTGTAGGGATTGGAGGAGAGGGGTGGAGGACACTGAATGGAGGCCAGTGGAGGGATTGGTAGAGAGGGGTGGAGGACACTGAATGGAGACCAGTGGAGGGATTGGTAGAGAGGGGTGGAGGACACTGAATGGAGACCAGTGGAGGGATTGGTAGAGAGGAGTGGAGGACACTGAATGGAGACCAATGGAGGGATTGGAGGAGAGGGGTGGAGGACACTGAATGGAGGCCAGTGGAGGGATTGGTAGAGAGGGGTGGAGGACACTGAATGGAGACCAGTGGAGGGATTGGTGGAGAGGGGTGGAGGACACTGAATGGAGACCAGTGGAGGGATTGGTGGAGAGGGGTGGAGGACACTGAATGGAGACCAGTGTAGGGATTGGAGGAGAGGGGTGGAGGACACTGAATGGAGGCCAGTGGAGGGATTGGTAGAGAGGGGTGGAGGACACTGAATGGAGACCAGTGGAGGGATTGGTGGAGAGGGGTGGAGGACACTGAATGGAGACCAGTGGAGGGATTGGAGGAGAGGGGTGGAGGACACTGAATGGAGGCCAGTGGAGGGATTGGTAGAGAGGAGTGGAGGACACTGAATGGAGACCAGTGGAGAGATTGGTAGAGAGGGGTGGAGGACACTGAATGGAGACCAGTGGAGGGATTGGTGGAGAGGGGTGGAGGACACTGAATGGAGACCAGTGGAGGGATTGGCAGAGAGGGGTGGAGGACACTGAATGAAGGCCAGTGGAGGGATTGGTAGAGAGGGGTAGAGGACACTGAATGGAGACCAGTGGAGGGAATGGTAGAGAGGGGTGGAGGACACTGAATGGAGACCAGTGGAGGGATTGGTAGAGAGGAGTGGAGGACACTGAATGGAGACCAGTGGAGGGATTGGTAGAGAGGGGTGGAGGACACTGAATGGAGACCAGTGGAGGGATTGGTAGAGAGGGGTGGAGGACACTGAATGGAGACCAGTGGAGGGATTGGTAGAGAGGGGTGGAGGACACTGAATGGAGACCAGTGGAGGGATTGGTAGAGAGGAGTGGAGGACACTGAATGGAGACCAGTGGAGGGATTGGTAGAGAGGAGTGGAGGACACTGAATGGAGACCAGTGGAGGGATTGGTAGAGAGGGGTGGAGGACACTGAATGGAGACCAGTGTAGGGATTGGCAGAGAGGGGTGGAGGACACTGAATGGAGGTCAGTGGAGGGATTGGTAGAGAGGGGTGGAGGATACTGAATGGAGGTCAGTGGAGGGATTGGCAGAGAGGGGTGGAGGACACTGAATGGAGGTCAGTGGAGGGATTGGCAGAGAGGGGTGGAGGACACTGAATGGAGGTCAGTGGAGGGATTGGTAGAGAGGGGTGGAGGACACTGAATGGAGGTCAGTGGAGGGATTGGCAGAGAGGGGTGGAGGACACTGAATGGAGACCAGTGGAGGGACTGGTAGAGAGGGGTGGAGGACACTGAATGAAGGCCAGTGGAGGGATTGGTAGAGAGGGGTGGAGGATACTGAATGGAGGTCAGTGGAGGGATTGGCAGAGAGGGGTGGAGGACACTGAATGGAGGTCAGTGGAGGGATTGGCAGAGAGGGGTGGAGGACACTGAATGGAGGTCAGTGGAGGGATTGGTAGAGAGGGGTGGAGGACACTGAATGGAGGTCAGTGGAGGGATTGGTAGAGAGGGGTGGAGGACACTGAATGGAGGTCAGTGGAGGGATTGGTAGAGAGGGGTGGAGGACACTGAATGGAGGTCAGTGGAGGGATTGGCAGAGAGGAATGGAGGACACTGAATGGAGACCAGTGGAGGGATTGGTAGAGAGGGGTGGAGGACACTGAATGGAGACCAGTGGAGGGACTGGTAGAGAGGGGTGGAGGACACTGAATGGAGACCAGTGGAGGGATTGGTAGAGAGGTGTGGAGGACACTGAATGGAGACCAGTGGAGGGATTGGCAGACAGGGGTGGAGGACACTGAATGGAGACCAGTGGAGGGATTGGCAGAGAGGAGTGGAGGACACTGAATGGAGACCAATGGAGGGATTGGCAGAGAGGGGTGGAGGACACTGAATGAAGGCCAGTGGAGGGATTGGTAGAGAGGGGTGGAGGACACTGAATGGAGGTCAGTGGAGGGATTGGTAGAGAGGGGCGGAGGACACTGAATGGAGGTCAGTGGAGGGATTGGTAGAGAGGAGTGGAGGACACTGAATGGAGACCAGTGGAGGGATTGGTAGAGAGGGGTGGAGGACACTGAATGGAGGTCAGTGGAGGGATTGGTAGAGAGGAGTGGAGGACACTGAATGGAGACCAGTGGAGGGATTGGTAGAGAGGGGTGGAGGACACTGAATGGAGACCAGTGGAGGTATTGGTAGAGAGGGGCGGAGGACACTGAATGGAGGTCAGTGGAGGGATTGGTAGAGAGGGGTGGAGGACACTGAATGGAGACCAGTGGAGGGATTGGTAGAGAGGGGTGGAGGACACTGAATGGAGACCAGTGGGGGGATTGGTAGAGAGGGGTGGAGGACACTGAGCGGTTTGTAAGGTGGATGAGTCTGGCAGCCGCATTCATGATGGACTGAAGGGGGGAGGAGTCTATTTAAAGGAAAGCCAATGAGAAGTGAGTTGCAGTAGTCGAGGCGAGAGACCAGGAAGTGAATCAGGAGCTTTGTGGTTTCATTGGTTAGAAAGGGACGTAGTTTAGAGATGTTGCGGAGGTTGAGGCGGCAGGATTTGGAAAGTGATTGGATGTGGGGGTGAAAGGAGAGTTCAGAATCCAGGATAACACCTAGCACCCTGACATGTGGGGACGGGTGGATGGTTGTGCCGTTGCTCTTGACAGAGAAGTCGGGGGAAGAGGAACGTGGGGGAGGAAATATTATAAGGTCGGTTTTGGACAAGTTGAGTTTGAGGAAGTGGTGTGACATCCATACAGATATGTCGGTTAGTAAGTTAGTGATGCGTGAGGAGACCGATGGGGTGAGTTGAGGGGTGGAGAGATAGATTTGGGAGGAGGAGGAGACTGATGGAGTGAGTTGAGGGGTGGAGAGATAGATTTGGGAGGAGGAGGAGACTGATGGAGTGAGTTGAGGGGTGGAGAGATAGATTTGGGTGGAGGAGGAGACTGATGGAGTGAGTTGAGGGGTGGAGAGATAGATTTGGGAGGAGGAGGAGACTGATGGGGTGAGTTGAGGGGTGGAGAGATAGATTTGGGAGGAGGAGGAGACCGATGGAGTGAGTTGAGGGGTGGAGAGATAGATTTGGGAGGAGGAGGAGACTGATGGAGTGAGTTGAGGGGTGGAGAGATAGATTTGGGAGGAGGAGGAGACTGATGGAGCGAGTTGAGGGGTGGAGAGATAGATTTGGGAGGAGGAGGAGACTGATGGAGTGAGTTGAGGGGTGGAGAGATAGATTTGGGAGGAGGAGACTGATGGAGCGAGTTGAGGGGTGGAGAGATAGATTTGGGAGGAGGAGGAGACTGATGGAGTGAGTTGAGGGGTGGAGAGATAGATTTGGGAGGAGGAGGAGACTGATGGGGTGAGTTGAGGGGTGGAGAGATAGATTTGGAAGGAGGAGGAGACTGATGGAGTGAGTTGAGGGGTGGAGAGATAGATTTGGGAGGAGGAGACTGATGGAGTGAGTTGAGGGGTGGAGAGATAGATTTGGGAGGAGGAGGAGACTGATGGGGTGAGTTTAGGGGTGGAGAGATAGATTTGGAAGGAGGAGGAGACTCATGGAGTGAGTTGAGGGGTGGAGAGATAGATTTGGGAGGAGGAGACTGATGGAGTGAGTTGAGGGGTGGAGAGATAGATTTGGGAGGAGGAGGAGACTGATGGGGGTGAGTTGAGGGGTGGAGAGATAGATTTGGGAGGAGGAGGAGAATGATGGGGTGAGTTGAGGGGTGGAGAGATAGATTTGGGAGGAGGAGGAGACTGATGGAGAGAGTTGAGGGGTGGAGAGATAGATTTGGGAGGAGGAGGAGACTGATGGAGTGAGTTGAGGGGTGGAGAGATAGATTTGGGAGGAGGAGGAGACTGATGGGGTGAGTTGAGGGGTGGAGAGATAGATTTGGGAGGAGGAGGAGACTGATGGAGTGAGTTGAGGGGTGGAGAGATAGATTTGGGAGGAGGAGGAGACTGATGGAGCGAGTTGAGGGGTGGAGAGATAGATTTGGGAGGAGGAGGAGACTGATGGAGTGAGTTGAGGGGTGGAGAGATAGATTTGGGAGGAGGAGGAGACTGATGGAGCGAATTGAGCGGTGGAGAGATAGATTTGGGAGGAGGAGGAGACTGATGGGGTGAGTTGAGGGGTGGAGAGATAGATTTGGGAGGAGGAGGAGACTGATGGAGTGAGTTGAGGGGTGGAGAGATAGATTTGGGAGGAGGAGGAGACTGATGGGGTGAGTTTAGGGGTGGAGAGATAGATTTGGAAGGAGGAGGAGACTGATGGAGTGAGTTGAGGGGTGGAGAGATAGATTTGGGAGGAGGAGACTGATGGAGTGAGTTGAGGGGTGGAGAGATAGATTTGGGAGGAGGAGGAGACTGATGGGGGTGCGTTGAGGGGTGGAGAGATAGATTTGGGAGGAGGAGGAGAATGATGGGGTGAGTTGAGGGGTGGAGAGATAGATTTGGGAGGAGGAGGAGACTGATGGAGAGAGTTGAGGGGTGGAGAGATAGATTTGGGAGGAGGAGGAGACTGATGGAGTGAGTTGAGGGGTGGAGAGATAGATTTGGGAGGAGGAGGAGACTGATGGGGTGAGTTGAGGGGTGGAGAGATAGATTTGGGAGGAGGAGGAGACTGATGGAGTGAGTTGAGGGGTGGAGAGATAGATTTGGGAGGAGGAGGAGACTGATGGAGGGAGTTGAGGGGTGGAGAGATAGATTTGGGAGGAGGAGGAGACTGATGGAGTGAGTTGAGGGGTGGAGAGATAGATTTGGGAGGAGGAGACTGATGGAGCGAGTTGAGGGGTGGAGAGATAGATTTGGGAGGAGGAGGAGACTGATGGAGTGAGTTGAGGGGTGGAGAGATAGATTTGGGAGGAGGAGGAGACTGATGGAGTGAGTTGAGGGGTGGAGAGATAGATTTGGGAGGAGGAGACTGATGGAGCGAGTTGAGGGGTGGAGAGATAGATTTGGGAGGAGGAGGAGACTGATGGAGTGAGTTGAGGGGTGGAGAGATAGATTTGGGAGGAGGAGGAGACTGATGGAGTGAGTTGAGGGGTGGAGAGATAGATTTGGGAGGAGGAGGAGACTGATGGAGTGAGTTGAGGGGTGGAGAGATAGATTTGGGAGGAGGAGGAGACCAACGGCCACCCTAGGGGGGGCCAGAGGGGGCCCTGCCCCCCCCAACATTATGCTGGGCCCCACCATGTGCCCCCCCCCCCCCCAAAAAAAAAAATTTTTTTTTACAAAAAGGCAATTTCTTTTTGTTTGTATTCATATCGGATGTGCCACATCTTACTCGGGCCACCGCTGGGGTAACACAGTCTCTATTGAGAGGGAGAATGTCCCCAGTTAGCTCCTGCGGGTGATTCCTCCCCCCTCCCTCTGCTCGCTGACACTGAATAATGGAAGCGCTCACACAACCACGGCCGCCCGATCTGCTCCTTCCCCTGCATCCTCATTGGCAGGGAGAAGAGCGAGTTGCAGGAAGGACTCCCCCAGGACTCTCAGTTACTGAAAAAACAGACTGATTTCTCCCATCCTTAGGACAAGAGAACCAGCCTGTAAATTCCAAGAGATGCCAGACCAGCTCTGTCAATAGCAGGGGCAGGACAGCAAGAGGAGGCTGGGGAACCCCACAGTGGTGGAACACCAGGGCCCGGTGGCAAGAAAACCTTTGCAACCCTGATAGTTCTCCCACTGCTTTGGACCCTTATATTTTCTTGGTATGCTGGTGACATATATATCTTGTTCACTGTCACCCTGGGGGGGCCCCAATACAGTAGGAAGGGAGCTCACTGCAGAACATGTGAAAGGGCCATTGTGGGATTGTAGTAAAGGGGTAAAGGGCCCCAGGATAGATAAAATATATATAGATAGATGTATCTATCTATCTATTTGCATTTTATATTGCCCCCCTATTTTTGTCCCTGTCCCCCCATTTGCCCCCCCTAAATATGAAAGCTGGAGACGCCACTGGAGGAGACTGATGGAGCGAGTTGAGGGATGGAGAGATAGATTTGGGAGGAGGAGGAGACTGATGGAGCGAGTTGAGGGGTGGAGAGATAGATTTGGGAGGAGGAGGAGACTGATGGAGCGAGTTGAGGGGTGGAGAGATAGATTTGGGAGGAGGAGGAGACTGATGGGGTGAGTTGAGGGGTGGAGAGATAGATTTGGGAGGAGGAGGAGACTGATGGAGCGAGTTGAGGGGTGGAGAGATAGATTTGGGAGGAGGAGGAGACTGATGGGGTGAGTTGAGGGGTGGAGAGATAGATTTGGGAGGAGGAGGAGACTGATGGAGTGAGTTGAGGGGTGGAGAGATAGATTTGGGAGGAGGAGGAGACTGATGGAGTGAGTTGAGGGGTGGAGAGATAGATTTGGGAGGAGGAGGAGACTGATGGAGCGAGTTGAGGGGTGGAGAGATAGATTTTGGAGGAGGAGGAGACTGATGGAGTGAGTTGAGGGGTGGAGAGATAGATTTGGGAGGAGGAGGAGACTGATGGAGTGAGTTGAGGGGTGGAGAGATAGATTTGGGAGGAGGAGGAGACTGATGGAGCGAGTTGAGGGGTGGAGAGATAGATTTGGGAGGAGGAGGAGACTGATGGGGTGAGTTGAGGGGTGGAGAGATAGATTTGGGAGGAGGAGGAGACTGATGGAGTGAGTTGAGGGATGGAGAGATAGATTTGGGAGGAGGAGGAGACTGATGGAGCGAGTTGAGGGGTGGAGAGATAGATTTTGGAGGAGGAGGAGACTGATGGAGTGAGTTGAGGGGTGGAGAGATAGATTTGGGAGGAGGAGGAGACTGATGGAGTGAGTTGAGGGGTGGAGAGATAGATTTGGGAGGAGGAGGAGACTGATGGAGCGAGTTGAGGGGTGGAGAGATAGATTTGGGAGGAGGAGGAGACTGATGGGGTGAGTTGAGGGGTGGAGAGATAGATTTGGGAGGAGGAGGAGACTGATGGAGCGAGTTGAGGGGTGGAGAGATAGATTTGGGAGGAGGAGGAGACTGATGGGGTGAGTTGAGGGGTGGAGAGATAGATTTGGGAGGAGGAGGAGACTGATGGAGTGAGTTGAGGGGTGGAGAGATAGATTTGGGAGGAGGAGGAGACTGATGGAGTGAGTTGAGGGGTGGAGAGATAGATTTGGGAGGAGGAAGAGACTGATGGAGTGAGTTGAGGGGTGGAGAGATAGATTTGGGAGGAGGAGGAGGAGACTGATGGAGTCAGTTGAGGGGTGGAGAGATAGATTTGGGAGGAGACTGATGGGGTGAGTTGAGGGGTGGAGAGATAGATTTGGGAGGAGGAGGAGACTGATGGAGTGAGTTGAGGGGTGGAGAGATAGATTTGGGAGGAGGAGGAGACCGATGGAGTGAGTTGAGGGGTGGAGAGATAGATTTGGGAGGAGGAGGAGACTGATGGAGTGAGTTGAGGGGTGGAGAGATAGATTTGGGAGGAGTAGGAGACTGATGGGGTGAGTTGAGGGGTGGAGAGATAGATTTGGGAGGAGGAAGAGACTGATGGAGTGAGTTGAGGGGTGGAGAGATAGATTTGGGAGGAGGAGGAGACTGATGGAGTGAGTTGAGGGGTGGAGAGATAGATTTGGGAGGAGGAGGAGACTGATGGAGTGAGTTGAGGGGTGGAGAGATAGATTTGGGAGGAGGAGGAGATTGATGGGGTGAGTTGAGGGGTGGAGAGATAGATTTGGGAGGAGTAGGAGACCGATGGAGTGAGTTGAGGGGTGGAGAGATAGATTTGGGAGGAGGAGGAGACTGATGGGGTGAGTTGAGGGGTGGAGAGATAGATTTGGGAGGAGGAGGAGACTGATGGGGTGAGTTGAGGGGTGGAGAGATAGATTTGGGAGGAGGAGGAGACTGATGGGGTGAGTTGAGGGGTGGAGAGATAGATTTGGGAGGAGGAGGAGACCGATGGAGTGAGTTGAGGGGTGGAGAGATAGATTTGGGAGGAGGAGGAGACTGATGGAGTGAGTTGAGGGGTGGAGAGATAGATTTGGGAGGAGGAGGAGACTGATGGGGTGAGTTGAGGGGTGGAGAGATAGATTTGGGAGGAGGAGGAGACCGATGGAGTGAGTTGAGGGGTGGAGAGATAGATTTGGGAGGAGGAGGAGACTGATGGAGTGAGTTGAGGGGTGGAGAGATAGATTTGGGAGGAGGAGGAGACTGATGGAGCGAGTTGAGGGGTGGAGAGATAGATTTGGGAGGAGGAGGAGACTGATGGAGTGAGTTGAGGGGTGGAGAGATAGATTTGGGAGGAGGAGGAGACTGATGGAGTGAGTTGAGGGGTGGAGAGATAGATTTGGGAGGAGGAGGAGACTGATGGTGTGAGTTGAGGGGTGGAGAGATAGATTTGGGAGGAGGAGGAGACTGATGGAGTGAGTTGAGGGGTGGAGAGATAGATTTGGGAGGAGGAGGAGACTGATGGAGTGAGTTGAGGGGTGGAGAGATAGATTTGGGAGGAGGAGGAGACTGATGGGGTGAGTTGAGGGGTGGAGAGATAGATTTGGGAGGAGGAGGAGACCGATGGAGTGAGTTGAGGGGTGGAGAGATAGATTTGGGAGGAGGAGGAGACTGATGGAGTGAGTTGAGGGGTGGAGAGATAGATTTGGGAGGAGGAGGAGACTGATGGAGCGAGTTGAGGGGTGGAGAGATAGATTTGGGAGGAGGAGGAGACTGATGGAGTGAGTTGAGGGGTGGAGAGATAGATTTGGGAGGAGGAGGAGACTGATGGGGTGAGTTGAGGGGTGGAGAGATAGATTTGGGAGGAGGAGGGAGGAGACTGATGGGGTGAGTTGAGGGGTGGAGAGATAGATTTGGGAGGAGGAGGAGACTGATGGAGTGAGTTGAGGGGTGGAGAGATAGATTTGGGAGGAGGAGGAGACTGATGGAGTGAGTTGAGGGGTGGAGAGATAGATTTGGGTGGAGGAGGAGACTGATGGAGTGAGTTGAGGGGTGGAGAGATAGATTTGGGAGGAGGAGGAGACTGATGGGGTGAGTTGAGGGGTGGAGAGATAGATTTGGGAGGAGGAGGAGACCGATGGAGTGAGTTGAGGGGTGGAGAGATAGATTTGGGAGGAGGAGGAGACTGATGGAGTGAGTTGAGGGGTGGAGAGATAGATTTGGGAGGAGGAGGAGACTGATGGAGCGAGTTGAGGGGTGGAGAGATAGATTTGGGAGGAGGAGGAGACTGATGGAGTGAGTTGAGGGGTGGAGAGATAGATTTGGGAGGAGGAGGAGACTGATGGGGTGAGTTGAGGGGTGGAGAGATAGATTTGGGAGGAGGAGGGAGGAGACTGATGGGGTGAGTTGAGGGGTGGAGAGATAGATTTGGGAGGAGGAGGAGACTGATGGAGTGAGTTGAGGGGTGGAGAGATAGATTTGGGAGGAGGAGGAGACTGATGGAGTGAGTTGAGGGTGGAGAGATAGATTTGGGAGGAGGAGGAGACTGATGGAGTGAGTTGAGGGGTGGAGAGATAGATTTGGGAGGAGGAGGAGACTGATGGGGTGAGTTGAGGGGTGGAGATATAGATTTGGGAGGAGGAGGAGACTGATGGAGCGAGTTGAGGGGTGGAGAGATAGATTTGGGAGGAGGAGGAGACTGATGGAGTGAGTTGAGGGGTGGAGAGATAGATTTGGGAGGAGGAGGAGACCGATGGAGTGAGTTGAGGGGTGGAGAGATAGATTTGGGAGGAGGAGGAGACTGATGGAGTGAGTTGAGGGGTGGAGAGATAGATTTGGGAGGAGGAGGAGACTGATGGGGTGAGTTGAGGGGTGGAGAGATAGATTTGGGAGGAGGAGGAGACTGATGGAGTGAGTTGAGGGGTGGAGAGATAGATTTGGGAGGAGGAGGAGACTGATGGAGTGAGTTGAGGGGTGGAGAGATAGATTTGGGAGGAGGAGGAGACTGATGGAGTGAGTTGAGGGGTGGAGAGATAGATTTGTGAGGAGGAGGAGACTGATGGGGTGAGTTTAGGGGTGGAGAGATAGATTTTGAATGAGGAGGAGACTGATGGAGTGAGTTGAGGGGTGGAGAGATAGATTTGGGAGGAGGAGACTGATGGAGTGAGTTGAGGGGTGGAGAGATAGATTTGGGAGGAGGAGGAGACTGATGGGGTGAGTTGAGGGGTGGAGAGATAGATTTGGGAGGAGGAGGAGACTGATGGGGTGAGTTGAGGGGTGGAGAGATAGATTTGGGAGGAGGAGGATACTGATGGAGAGAGTTGAGGGGTGGAGAGATAGATTTGGGAGGAGGAGGAGACTGATGGAGTGAGTTGAGGGGTGGAGAGATAGATTTGGGAGGAGGAGGAGACTGATGGGGTGAGTTGAGGGGTGGAGAGATAGATTTGGGAGGAGGAGGAGACTGATGGAGTGAGTTGAGGGGTGGAGAGATAGATTTGGGAGGAGGAGACTGATGGAGCGAGTTGAGGGGTGGAGAGATAGATTTGGGAGGAGGAGGAGACTGATGGAGTGAGTTGAGGGGTGGAGAGATAGATTTGGGAGGAGGAGGAGACTGATGGAGTGAGTTGAGGGGTGGAGAGATAGATTTGGGAGGAGGAGGAGACTGATGGAGTGAGTTGAGGGGTGGAGAGATAGATTTGGGAGGAGGAGGAGACTGATGGAGTGAGTTGAGGGGTGGAGAGATAGATTTGGGAGGAGGAGGAGACCAACGGCCACCCTAGGGGGGGCCAGAGGGGGCCCTGCCCCCCCCAACATTATGCTGGGCCCCACCATGTGCCCCCCCCCCCAAAAAAAAATTTTTTTTTACAAAAAGGCAATTTCTTTTTGTTTGTATTCATATCGGATGTGCCGCATCTTACTCGGGCCACCGCTGGGGTAACACAGTCTCTATTGAGAGGGAGAATGTCCCCAGTTAGCTCCTGCGGGTGATTCCTCCCCCCTCCCTCTGCTCGCTGACACTGAATAATGGAAGCGCTCACACAACCACGGCCGCCCGATCTGCTCCTTCCCCTGCATCCTCATTGGCAGGGAGAAGAGCGAGTTGCAGGAAGGACTCCCCCAGGACTCTCAGTTACTGAAAAAACAGACTGATTTCTCCCATCCTTAGGACAAGAGAACCAGCCTGTAAATTCCAAGAGATGCCAGACCAGCTCTGTCAATAGCAGGGGCAGGACAGCAAGAGGAGGCTGGGGAACCCCACAGTGGTGGAACACCAGGGCCCGGTGGCAAGAAAACCTTTGCAACCCTGATAGTTCTCCCACTGCTTTGGACCCTTATATTTTCTTGGTATGCTGGTGACATATATATCTTGTTCACTGTCACCCTGGGGGGGCCCCAATACAGTAGGAAGGGAGCTCACTGCAGAACATGTGAAAGGGCCATTGTGGGATTGTAGTAAAGGGGTAAAGGGCCCCAGGATAGATAAAATATATATAGATAGATGTATCTATCTATCTATTTGCATTTTCTATTGCCCCCCTATTTTTGTCCCTGTCCCCCCATTTGCCCCCCCTAAATATGAAAGCTGGAGACGCCACTGGAGGAGACTGATGGAGCGAGTTGAGGGGTGGAGAGATAGATTTTGGAGGAGGAGGAGACTGATGGAGTGAGTTGAGGGGTGGAGAGATAGATTTGGGAGGAGGAGGAGACTGATGGAGTGAGTTGAGGGGTGGAGAGATAGATTTGGGAGGAGGAGGAGACTGATGGAGTGAGTTGAGGGGTGGAGAGATAGATTTGGGAGGAGGAGGAGACTGATGGAGTGAGTTGAGGGGTGGAGAGATAGATTTGGGAGGAGGAGGAGACTGATGGAGTGAGTTGAGGGGTGGAGAGATAGATTTGGGAGGAGGAGGAGACTGATGGGGTGAGTTGAGGGGTGGAGAGATAGATTTGGGAGGAGGAGGAGACTGATGGAGCGAGTTGAGGGGTGGAGAGATAGATTTGGGAGGAGGAGGAGACTGATGGGGTGAGTTGAGGGGTGGAGAGATAGATTTGGGAGGAGGAGGAGACTGATGGAGCGAGTTGAGGGGTGGAGAGATAGATTTGGGAGGAGGAGGAGACTGATGGGGTGAGTTGAGGGGTGGAGAGATAGATTTGGGAGGAGGAGGAGACTGATGGAGTGAGTTGAGGGGTGGAGAGATAGATTTGGGAGGAGTAGGAGACTGATGGAGTGAGTTGAGGGGTGGAGAGATAGATTTGGGAGGAGGAAGAGACTGATGGAGTGAGTTGAGGGGTGGAGAGATAGATTTGGGAGGAGGAGGAGGAGACTGATGGAGTCAGTTGAGGGGTGGAGAGATAGATTTGGGAGGAGACTGATGGAGTGAGTTGAGGGGTGGAGAGATAGATTTGGGAGGAGGAGGAGACTGATGGAGCGAGTTGAGCGGTGGAGAGATAGATTTGGGAGGAGGAGGAGACTGATGGGGTGAGTTGAGGGGTGGAGAGATAGATTTGGGAGGAGGAAGAGACTGATGGAGTGAGTTGAGGGGTGGAGAGATAGATTTGGGAGGAGGAGGAGACTGATGGAGTGAGTTGAGGGGTGGAGAGATAGATTTGGGAGGAGGAGGAGACTGATGGAGTGAGTTGAGGGGTGGAGAGATAGATTTGGGAGGAGGAGGAGACTGATGGAGTGAGTTGAGGGGTGGAGAGATAGATTTGGGAGGAGGAGGAGACTGATGGAGTGAGTTGAGGGGTGGAGAGATAGATTTGGGAGGAGGAGGAGACTGATGGAGCGAGTTGAGGGGTGGAGAGATAGATTTGGGAGGAGGAGGAGACTGATGGAGCGAGTTGAGGGGTGGAGAGATAGATTTGGGAGGAGGAGGAGACTGATGGAGTGAGTTGAGGGGTGGAGAGATAGATTTGGGAGGAGGAGGAGACTGATGGAGTGAGTTGAGGGGTGGAGAGATAGATTTGGGAGGAGGAGGAGACTGATGGAGTGAGTTGAGGGGTGGAGAGATAGATTTGGGAGGAGGAGGAGACTGATGGAGTGAGTTGAGGGGTGGAGAGATAGATTTGGGAGGAGGAAGAGACTGATGGAGTGAGTTGAGGGGTGGAGAGATAGATTTGGGAGGAGGAGGAGGAGACTGATGGAGTCAGTTGAGGGGTGGAGAGATAGATTTGGGAGGAGACTGATGGAGTGAGTTGAGGGGTGGAGAGATAGATTTGGGAGGAGGAGGAGACTGATGGAGCGAGTTGAGCGGTGGAGAGATAGATTTGGGAGGAGTAGGAGACTGATGGGGTGAGTTGAGGGGTGGAGAGATAGATTTGGGAGGAGGAGGAGACTGATGGAGCGAGTTGAGGGGTGGAGAGATAGATTTGGGAGGAGGAGGAGACTGATGGGGTGAGTTGAGGGGTGGAGAGATATATTTGGGAGGAGGAGGAGACTGATGGAGTGAGTTGAGGGGTGGAGAGATAGATTTGGGGGGAGGAGGAGACTGATGGAGTGAGTTGAGGGGTGGAGAGATAGATTTGGGAGGAGGAGGAGGAGACTGATGGAGTCAGTTGAGGGGTGGAGAGATAGATTTGGGAGGAGACTGATGGAGTAAGTTGAGGGGTGGAGAGATAGATTTGGGAGGAGGAGGAGACTGATGGGGCGAGTTGAGGGGTGGAGAGATAGATTTGGGAGGAGGAGGAGACTGATGGAGCGAGTTGAGCGGTGGAGAGATAGATTTGGGAGGAGGAGGAGACTGATGGGGTGAGTTGAGGGGTGGAGAGATAGATTTGGGAGGAGGAGGAGACTGATGGAGCGAGTTGAGGGGTGGAGAGATAGATTTGGGAGCAGGAGGAGACTGATGGGGTGAGTTGAGGGGTGGAGAGATAGATTTGGGAGGAGGAGGAGACTAATGGAGTGAGTTGAGGGGTGGAGAGATAGATTTGGGAGGAGGAGGAGACTGATGGAGTGAGTTGAGGGGTGGAGAGATAGATTTGGGAGGAGGAGGAGACTGATGGAGGGAGTTGAGGGGTGGAGAGATAGATTTGGGAGGAGGAGGAGACTGATGGAGTGAGTTGAGGGGTGGAAAGATAGATTTGGGAGGAGGAGGAGACTGATGGAGTGAGTTGAGGGGTGGAGAGATAGATTTGGGAGGAGGAGGAGACTGATGGGGTGAGTTGAGGGGTGGAGAGATAGATTTGGGAGGAGGAGGAGACTGATGGGGTGAGTTGAGGGGTGGAGAGATAGATTTGGGAGGAGGAGGAGACTGATGGAGTGAGTTGAGGGGTGGAGAGATAGATTTGGGAGGAGGAGGAGACTGATGGAGGGAGTTGAGGGGTGGAGAGATAGATTTGGGAGGAGGAGGAGACTGATGGAGTGAGTTGAGGGGTGGAGAGATAGATTTGGGAGGAGGAGACTGATGGAGCGAGTTGAGGGGTGGAGAGATAGATTTGGGAGGAGGAGGAGACTGATGGAGTGAGTTGAGGGGTGGAGAGATAGATTTGGGAGGAGGAGGAGACTGATGGAGTGAGTTGAGGGGTGGAGAGATAGATTTGGGAGGAGGAGGAGACTGATGGAGTGAGTTGAGGGGTGGAGAGATAGATTTGGGAGGAGGAGGAGACCAACGGCCACCCTAGGGGGGGCCAGAGGGGGCCCTGCCCCCCCCCAACATTATGCTGGGCCCCACCATGTGCCCCCCCCCCCCAAAAAAAATATTTTTTTTTACAAAAAGGCAATTTCTTTTTGTTTGTATTCATATCGGATGTGCCGCATCTTACTCGGGCCACCGCTGGGGTAACACAGTCTCTATTGAGAGGGAGAATGTCCCCAGTCAGCTCCTGCGGGTGATTCCTCCCCCCTCCCTCTGCTCGCTGACACTGAATAATGGAAGCGCTCACACAACCACGGCCGCCCGATCTGCTCCTTCCCCTGCATCCTCATTGGCAGGGAGAAGAGCGAGTTGCAGGAAGGACTCCCCCAGGACTCTCAGTTACTGAAAAAACAGACTGATTTCTCCCATCCTTAGGACAAGAGAACCAGCCTGTAAATTCTAAGAGATGCCAGACCAGAGCTGTCAATAGCAGGGGCAGGACAGCAAGAGGAGGCTGGGGAACCCCACAGTGGTGGAACACCAGGGCCCGGTGGCAAGAAAACCTTTGCAACCCTGATAGTTCTCCCACTGCTTTGGACCCTTATATTTTCTTGGTATGCTGGTGACATATATATCTTGTTCACTGTCACCCTGGGGGGGCCCCAATACAGTAGGAAGGGAGCTCACTGCAGAACATGTGAAAGGGCCATTGTGGGATTGTAGTAAAGGGGTAAAGGGCCCCAGGATAGATAAAATATATATAGATAGATGTATCTATCTATCTATTTGCATTTTATATTGCCCCCCTATTTTTGTCCCTGTCCCCCCATTTGCCCCCCCTAAATATGAAAGCTGGAGACGCCACTGGAGGAGACTGATGGAGCGAGTTGAGGGGTGGAGAGATAGATTTTGGAGGAGGAGGAGACTGATGGAGTGAGTTGAGGGGTGGAGAGATAGATTTGGGAGGAGGAGGAGACTGATGGAGTGAGTTGAGGGGTGGAGAGATAGATTTGGGAGGAGGAGGAGACTGATGGAGTGAGTTGAGGGGTGGAGAGATAGATTTGGGAGGAGGAGGAGACTGATGGAGTGAGTTGAGGGGTGGAGAGATAGATTTGGGAGGAGGAGGAGACTGATGGAGTGAGTTGAGGGGTGGAGAGATAGATTTGGGAGGAGGAGGAGACTGATGGAGTGAGTTGAGGGGTGGAGAGATAGATTTGGGAGGAGGAAGAGACTGATGGAGTGAGTTGAGGGGTGGAGAGATAGATTTGGGAGGAGGAGGAGGAGACTGATGGAGTCAGTTGAGGGGTGGAGAGATAGATTTGGGAGGAGACTGATGGAGCGAGTTGAGCGGTGGAGAGATAGATTTGGGAGGAGGAGGAGACTGATGGGGTGAGTTGAGGGGTGGAGAGATAGATTTGGGAGGAGGAAGAGACTGATGGAGTGAGTTGAGGGGTGGAGAGATAGATTTGGGAGGAGGAGGAGACTGATGGAGTGAGTTGAGGGGTGGAGAGATAGATTTGGGAGGAGGAGGAGACTGATGGAGTGAGTTGAGGGGTGGAGAGATAGATTTGGGAGGAGGAGGAGACTGATGGAGTGAGTTGAGGGGTGGAGAGTTAGATTTGGGAGGAGGAGGAGACTGATGGAGTGAGTTGAGGGGTGGAGAGATAGATTTGGGAGGAGGAGGAGACTGATGGAGCGAGTTGAGGGGTGGAGAGATAGATTTGGGAGGAGGAGGAGACTGATGGAGCGAGTTGAGGGGTGGAGAGATAGATTTGGGAGGAGGAGGAGACTGATGGAGTGAGTTGAGGGGTGGAGAGATAGATTTGGGAGGAGGAGGAGACTGATGGAGTGAGTTGAGGGGTGGAGAGATAGATTTGGGAGGAGGAGGAGACTGATGGAGTGAGTTGAGGGGTGGAGAGATAGATTTGGGAGGAGGAGGAGACTGATGGAGTGAGTTGAGGGGTGGAGAGATAGATTTGGGAGGAGGAGGAGACTGATGGAGTGAGTTGAGGGGTGGAGAGATAGATTTGGGAGGAGGAAGAGACTGATGGAGTGAGTTGAGGGGTGGAGAGATAGATTTGGGAGGAGGAGGAGGAGACTGATGGAGTCAGTTGAGGGGTGGAGAGATAGATTTGGGAGGAGACTGATGGAGTGAGTTGAGGGGTGGAGAGATAGATTTGGGAGGAGGAGGAGACTGATGGAGCGAGTTGAGCGGTGGAGAGATAGATTTGGGAGGAGGAGGAGACTGATGGGGTGAGTTGAGGGGTGGAGAGATAGATTTGGGAGGAGGAGGAGACTGATGGGGTGAGTTGAGGGGTGGAGATATAGATTTGGGAGGAGTAGGAGACTGATGGAGTGAGTTGAGGGGTAGAGAGATAGATTTGGGAGGAGGAGGAGACTGATGGGGTGAGTTGAGGGGTGGAGATATAGATTTGGGAGGAGTAGGAGACTGATGGAGTGAGTTGAGGGGTGGAGAGATAGATTTGGGAGGAGGAGGAGACTGATGGAGCGAGTTGAGGGGTGGAGAGATAGATTTGGGAGGAGGAGGAGACTGATGGGGTGAGTTGAGGGGTGGAGAGATAGATTTGGGAGGAGGAGGAGACTGATGGGATGAGTTGAGGGGTGGAGAGATAGATTTGGGAGGAGGAGGAGACTGATGGGGTGAGTTGAGGGGTGGAGAGATAGATTTGGGAGGAGGAGGAGACTGATGGAGTGAGTTGAGGGGTGGAGAGATAGATTTGGGAGGAGGAGGAGACTGATGGGATGAGTTGAGGGGTGGAGAGATAGATTTGGGAGGAGTAGGAGACTGATGGAGTGAGTTGAGGGGTGGAGAGATAGATTTGGGAGGAGGAGGAGACTGATGGAGCGAGTTGAGGGGTGGAGAGATAGATTTGGGAGGAGGAGGAGACTGATGGGGTGAGTTGAGGGGTGGAGAGATAGATTTGGGAGGAGGAGGAGACTGATGGGATGAGTTGAGGGGTGGAGAGATAGATTTGGGAGGAGTAGGAGACTGATGGAGTGAGTTGAGGGGGGGAGAGATAGATTTGGGAGGAGGAGGAGACTCATGGAGTGAGTTGAGGGGTGGAGAGATAGATTTGGGAGGAGGAGGAGACTGATGGGGCGAGTTGAGGGGTGGAGAGATAGATTTGGGAGGAGGAGGAGACTGATGGAGCGAGTTGAGCGGTGGAGAGATAGATTTGGGAGGAGTAGGAGACTGATGGAGTGAGTTGAGGGGTGGAGAGATAGATTTGGGAGGAGGAGGAGACTGATGGGGCGAGTTGAGGGGTGGAGAGATAGATTTGGGAGGAGGAGGAGACTGATGGGGTGAGTTGAGGGGTGGAGAGATAGATTTGGGAGGAGGAGGAGACTGATGGAGTGAGTTGAGGGGTGGAGAGATAGATTTGGGAGGAGGAGGAGACTGATGGAGTGAGTTGAGGGGTGGAGAGATAGATTTGGGAGGAGGAGGAGACTGATGGAGGGAGTTGAGGGGTGGAGAGATAGATTTGGGAGGAGGAGGAGACTGATGGAGTGAGTTGAGGGGTGGAAAGATAGATTTGGGAGGAGGAGGAGACTGATGGAGTGAGTTGAGGGGTGGAGAGATAGATTTGGGAGGAGGAGGAGACTGATGGGGTGAGTTGAGGGGTGGAGAGATAGATTTGGGAGGAGGAGGAGACTGATGGAGTGAGTTGAGGGGTGGAGAGATAGATTTGGGAGGAGGAGGAGACTGATGGAGTGAGTTGAGGGGTGGAGAGATAGATTTGGGAGGAGGAGGAGACTGATGGAGTGAGTTGAGGGGTGGAAAGATAGATTTGGGAGGAGGAGGAGACTGATGGAGTGAGTTGAGGGGTGGAGAGATAGATTTGGGAGGAGGAGGAGACTGATGGGGTGAGTTGAGGGGTGGAGAGATAGATTTGGGAGGAGGAGGAGACTGATGGAGTGAGTTGAGGGGTGGAGAGATAGATTTGGGAGGAGGAGGAGACTGATGGAGTGAGTTGAGGGGTGGAGAGATAGATTTGGGAGGAGGAGGAGACTGATGGAGCGAGTTGAGGGGTGGAGAGATAGATTTGGGAGGAGGAGACTGATGGAGTGAGTTGAGGGGTGGAGAGATAGATTTGGGAGGAGGAGGAGGAGACTGATGGAGTCAGTTGAGGGGTGGAGAGATAGATTTGGGAGGAGGAGGAGACTGATGGAGTGAGTTGAGGGGTGGAGAGATAGATTTGGGAGGAGGAGGAGACTGATGGGATGAGTTGAGGGGTGGAGAGATAGATTTGGGAGGAGGAGGAGACTGATGGGGTGAGTTGAGGGGTGGAGAAATAGATTTGGGAGGAGGAGGAGACTGATGGAGTGAGTTGAGGGGTGGAGAGATAGATTTGGGAGGAGGAGACTGATGGGGTGAGTTGAGGGGTGGAGAGATAGATTTGGGAGGAGTAGGAGACTGATGGAGTGAGTTGAGGGGTGGAGAGATAGATTTGGGAGGAGGAGACTGATGGGATGAGTTGAGGGGTGGAGAGATAGATTTGGGAGGAGGAGGAGACTGATGGAGGGAGTTGAGGGGTGGAGAGATAGATTTGGGAGGAGGAGGAGACTGATGGAGTGAGTTGAGGGGTGGAGAAATAGATTTGGGAGGAGGAGGAGACTGATGGAGTGAGTTGAGCGGTGGAGAGATAGATTTGGGAGGAGGAGGAGACTGATGGGGTGAGTTGAGGGGTGGAGAGATAGATTTGGGAGGAGGAGGAGACTGATGGGATGAGTTGAGGGGTGGAGAGATAGATTTGGGAGGAGGAGGAGACTGATGGAGTGAGTTGAGGGGTGGAGAGATAGATTTGGGAGGAGGAGACTGATGGAGTGAGTTGAGGGGTGGAGAGATAGATTTGGGAGGAGGAGGAGACTGATGGAGCGAGTTGAGGGGTGGAGAGATAGATTTGGGAGGAGGAGGAGACTGATGGGATGAGTTGAGGGGTGGAGAGATAGATTTGGGAGGAGTAGGAGACTGATGGAGTGAGTTGAGGGGTGGAGAGATAGATTTGGGAGGAGGAGGAGACTGATGGAGCGAGTTGAGGGGTGGAGAGATAGATTTGGGAGGAGGAGGAGACTGATGGGGTGAGTTGAGGGGTGGAGAGATAGATTTGGGAGGAGGAGGAGACTGATGGGATGAGTTGAGGGGTGGAGAGATAGATTTGGGAGGAGTAGGAGACTGATGGAGTGAGTTGAGGGGGGGAGAGATAGATTTGGGAGGAGGAGGAGACTCATGGAGTGAGTTGAGGGGTGGAGAGATAGATTTGGGAGGAGGAGGAGACTGATGGGGCGAGTTGAGGGGTGGAGAGATAGATTTGGGAGGAGGAGGAGACTGATGGGATGAGTTGAGGGGTGGAGAGATAGATTTGGGAGGAGGAGGAGACTGATGGGGTGAGTTGAGGGGTGGAGAGATAGATTTGGGAGGAGGAGGAGACTGATGGAGTGAGTTGAGGGGTGGAGAGATAGATTTGGGAGGAGGAGGAGACTGATGGAGTGAGTTGAGGGGTGGAGAGATAGATTTGGGAGGAGGAGGAGACTGATGGAGTGAGTTGAGGGGTGGAGAGATAGATTTGGGAGGAGGAGGAGACTGATGGAGCGAGTTGAGGGGTGGAGAGATAGATTTGGGAGGAGGAGGAGACTGATGGAGTGAGTTGAGGGGTGGAGAGATAGATTTGGGAGGAGGAGGAGACTGATGGGGTGAGTTGAGGGGTGGAGAGATAGATTTGGGAGGAGGAGGGAGGAGACTGATGGGGTGAGTTGAGGGGTGGAGAGATAGATTTGGGAGGAGGAGGAGACTGATGGGGTGAGTTGAGGGGTGGAGAGATAGATTTGGGAGGAGGAGGAGACTGATGGGATGAGTTGAGGGGTGGAGAGATAGATTTGGGAGGAGGAGGAGACTGATGGGGTGAGTTGAGGGGTGGAGAGATAGATTTGGGAGGAGGAGGAGACTGATGGAGTGAGTTGAGGGGTGGAGAGATAGATTTGGGAGGAGGAGGAGACTGATGGAGCGAGTTGAGCGGTGGAGAGATAGATTTGGGAGGAGTAGGAGACTGATGGAGTGAGTTGAGGGGTGGAGAGATAGATTTGGGAGGAGGAGGAGACTGATGGAGCGAGTTGAGGGGTGGAGAGATAGATTTGGGAGGAGGAGGAGACTGATGGGGTGAGTTGAGGGGTGGAGAGATAGATTTGGGAGGAGGAGGAGACTGATGGAGTGAGTTGAGGGGTGGAGAGATAGATTTGGGAGGAGGAGGAGACTGATGGAGTGAGTTGAGGGGTGGAGAGATAGATTTGGGAGGAGGAGGAGACTGATGGAGGGAGTTGAGGGGTGGAGAGATAGATTTGGGAGGAGGAGGAGACTGATGGAGTGAGTTGAGGGGTGGAAAGATAGATTTGGGAGGAGGAGGAGACTGATGGAGTGAGTTGAGGGGTGGAGAGATAGATTTGGGAGGAGGAGGAGACTGATGGGGTGAGTTGAGGGGTGGAGAGATAGATTTGGGAGGAGGAGGAGACTGATGGAGTGAGTTGAGGGGTGGAGAGATAGATTTGGGAGGAGGAGGAGACTGATGGAGTGAGTTGAGGGGTGGAGAGATAGATTTGGGAGGAGGAGGAGACTGATGGAGCGAGTTGAGGGGTGGAGAGATAGATTTGGGAGGAGGAGACTGATGGAGTGAGTTGAGGGGTGGAGAGATAGATTTGGGAGGAGGAGGAGGAGACTGATGGAGTCAGTTGAGGGGTGGAGAGATAGATTTGGGAGGAGGAGGAGACTGATGGAGTGAGTTGAGGGGTGGAGAGATAGATTTGGGAGGAGGAGGAGACTGATGGGATGAGTTGAGGGGTGGAGAGATAGATTTGGGAGGAGGAGGAGACTGATGGGGTGAGTTGAGGGGTGGAGAAATAGATTTGGGAGGAGGAGGAGACTGATGGAGTGAGTTGAGGGGTGGAGAGATAGATTTGGGAGGAGGAGACTGATGGGGTGAGTTGAGGGGTGGAGAGATAGATTTGGGAAGAGGAGGAGACTGATGGAGTGAGTTGAGGGGTGGAGAGATAGATTTGGGAGGAGGAGGAGACTGATGGAGTGAGTTGAGGGGTGGAGAGATAGATTTGGGAGGAGGAGGAGACTGATGGAGTGAGTTGAGGGGTGGAGAGATAGATTTGGGAGGAGGAGGAGACTGATGGAGTGAGTTGAGGGGTGGAGAAATAGATTTGGGAGGAGGAGGAGACTGATGGAGTGAGTTGAGCGGTGGAGAGATAGATTTGGGAGGAGGAGGAGACTGATGGGGTGAGTTGAGGGGTGGAGAGATAGATTTGGGAGGAGGAGGAGACTGATGGGATGAGTTGAGGGGTGGAGAGATAGATTTGGGAGGAGGAGGAGACTGATGGAGTGAGTTGAGGGGTGGAGAGATAGATTTGGGAGGAGGAGGAGACTGATGGGATGAGTTGAGGGGTGGAGAGATAGATTTGGGAGGAGGAGGAGACTGATGGAGTGAGTTGAGGGGTGGAGAGATAGATTTGGGAGGAGGAGGAGACTGATGGAGTGAGTTGAGGGGTGGAGAGATAGATTTGGGAGGAGGAGACTGATGGGATGAGTTGAGGGGTGGAGAGATAGATTTGGGAGGAGGAGGAGACTGATGGGGTGAGTTGAGGGGTGGAGAGATAGATTTGGGAGGAGGAGACTGATGGGGTGAGTTGAGGGGTGGAGAAATAGATTTGGGTGTTGTCAGCATAGAAATGATATTGAAAGCCATGAGAGGCTATCAGCTGACCCAGGGAAGAGGTGTAGATTGAAAATAAGAGGTCCAAGAACAGAACCTTGGGGGACCCCGACAGAGAAGGGAAGAGGAGAGGAAGAAGTAGAATTGTAAGTGACACTGAAGGTGCGTTGGGATAGGTAGGATGAGAGCCACTGAAGAGCACAATCACAGAGACCGAGGGAGTAAAGTTTTTTGAGGAGGAGGGGGTGGTCAAAGGCAGCTGAAAGGTCCAGAAGTAGGAGTACAGAATGGTGTCCATTGTTTTTTGCAGTTAGTAGGTCATTTGTGAGTTTTAGAAGAGCAGTTTCTGTGGAGTGTTGAGGGCGGAATCCAGATTGAAGGGGATCAAGAAGGTTGTTTTTAATGAGGTGGTCACTCAGTTGGTTGTAAACCAGGCGTTCAAGGAGTTTAGAGGAAAAGGGGAGCAAGGAGATAGGGCGTAGGTTGTTAAGATTGGTAGGGTCCAAGGACGGCTTTTTAAGTATGGGGGTGACCAGTGCATGTTTTAGAGCGTCGGGGAAGATGCCAGAGGTGAGGGAGAGATTGAAGATGTGGGTTAGAGAGTGTAGGATGGGGTCAGAGGGCGACCGTAGCATATGAGAGGGAATAGGGTCCAGGGGACAGGTGGTTAGATGGGCGATAGAAAGGAGTTTAGCAACTTGGTCTGGAGTAGTAGATTTGAATAGGGGGAGTGTCAGTTGTACCTGCTGACATGGGGTCTTAGCTGGGGGAGATACCTGTAGAGTGGAGATTTCATCACGGATTGTATGAATCTTGTTTTTGAAGTGATTGGCGATCTCCTGGGCAGTGAGTGAGTTGGTGGGTGGAGGTGGTGGAGGACAAAGTAGAGAGTTGAAGGTAGAGAAGAGTTTACGGGGATTGGATGAGAAGGTGTTAATAAGAGTTGTAAAATAGGTTTGCTTGGCAGTGTGGAGGAAAGAAAAGTATTTTTGGAGGGCAGATTTGTATTGGTTGAAGTCTTCGAGAGACTTATGCCCCGTACACACGTTCGGATTTTCCGACGGAAAATGTGTGATAGGACCTTGTTGTCGGAAATTCTGACCGTGTGTAGGCTCCATCACACATTTTCCATCGGAATTTTCAACACACAAAGTTTGAGAGCTATAAAATTTTCCGACAACAAAATCCGTTGTTGGAAATTCCGATCGTGTGTACACAAATCTGACGCACAAAGTGCCACGCATGCTCAGAATAAACCTAAGAGACGAAAGCTATTGGCTACTGCCCCGTTTATAGTCCCGTCGTACATGTTTTACGTCACCGCGTTCAGAATGATCGGATTTTCCGACAACTTTGTGTGACCGTGTGTATGCAAGATAAGTTTGAGCCAACATCTGTCGGAAAAAATCCCATGGATTTTGTTGTCGGAATGTCCGATCAATGTCCGACCGTGTGTACGGGGCATTAGTCTTGTGCCACAGACGCTCAAGAGCGTGACTACGTTTTTTGAGAATTTTGGTGTCATCTGTTTGCCAGGGTTGTAGGGGTCGAGGCCTGATTCTGCGTGTAGTGAGGGGAGCGAGCTTGTCCAGGGTGGTGGACAGAGATTTATTGTAGATGGACATGGCTTGGTTGGGGCAGGACAGGGGGGAGATTTTGTCATAGAGGTGGTCAGTAGCAGAATAGAGGAGAGAGGAGTTGAAGTTGGGTGATGGTTAGGCGATTGGAGGGAAAGGTGGTGGAAGACAGGGGGAGAGAGAAACGAATAAGGTGATGGTCGGAGAGAGGAAAAGGATTGTTGGAGAAGTTGCATGGAGTGCAGAGGTAGGAGAATACAAGGTCAAGGGTGTTGCCATCAGAGTGAGTAGAAGCCTGTACCCATTGCTTCAGGTCAAAGGAAGAGGTTAGACTAAGAAGTTTAGAAGTAGCAGAAGTGTTTGTATTAGCAGGGATGTTGAAATCACCGAGAAGGATTGTTGGAATATCCGAAGAGAGAAAGTAGGGTAGCCAGGCAGAAAACTCATCAAGGAAAGTCGATAATGGTCCAGGGGGCCGGTAGATCACAGCAATTCTTAGGGAAGTAGGAGAGAATAGACGTATACAGTGGGCTTCGAATGATGAGAGGGAATAGAGGGAGGAGGGTGAATAACCTGGAAGGTGCTCTGGGGGGATAGGAGGAATCCCACTCCACCTCCCTTGCGTTCATTAGGCCTAGGGGAGTGAGTCCAGTGAAGGCCACCCTGGGAGAGGGAAGCAGGAGAAGGGGTGTCAGATTCATGAAGCCAGGTTTCGGTGACAGCAAGTAGATTAAAGGAATTAGTGACAAAGAGGTCATGGACAGCGGTGTTTGTTGCAGACAGAGCGCGGCGTTCCAGAACGCAGGAGAGGGGGAGGCTGGTGTTGGCAAGAAGAGGAATGGAGACTAAATTGTGTAGATTACTGCCAGAGGGTGTAGGGTGATGGTGATGGGTGTGTTGGGTACAATTATATAAGGGGGCCCAGGGTTTGGGGAAATATCTCCAGCGATTAGGAGAAGCAGAAGAGTGAGGGAGGTAATATGAGAATATGATTTGTATGAGGGGACATGCTTCACTATCCTGGGGGGTATGTTAGCAAGTGGAGTTAGAAAGAGGTGATGAGTGCAGTAATAGGGGGAGGGGAGAAGTGAGGGTGATATGTACAGATTGTGGGGTGGAGAAGAGGGGCGAAGAAAAGAGAGTTTGAGGAGAGAGGCAGCAATTGTGAAGAGGAGGAGAGGTAAAGAGAGCATGTTTCAGAGAGGAAGGTGAGATAATATGGAGATGAGGTCACCTGCTGTCTGCTGAGGTTTGCTTTGTGCAAATCACTGAAGTGAAAGAGCAGAAGTGCCACTTCTTTGGAAGAACCCCCGAGGATGAGGAGGAGAGGTGACAATAATGAGGATGAGAGGGGACAATAAGGAGGATGAGGAGGAGAGGGGACAATAAGGAGCGTGAGGAGGAGAGGTGACAATGAGGAGGATGAGGAGGAGAGGGGACAATAAGGAGAATGAGGAGGAGAGGTGACAATAAGGAGGGTGAGGAGGAGAGGGGACAATAAGGAGAATGAGGAGGAGAGGTGACAATAAGGAGGGTGAGGAGGAGAGGTGACAATAAAGATGGTGAGGAGGAGAGGTGACAATAAGGAGGATGAGGAGGAGAGGTGACAATAAGGATGGTGAGGAGGAGAGGTGACAATAATGAGGATGAGAGGGGACAATAAGGAGGATGAGGAGGAGAGGGGACAATAAGGAGCGTGAGGAGGAGAGGTGACAATGAGGAGGAGAGGGGACAATAAGGAGAATGAGGAGGAGAGGTGACAATAAGGAGGGTGAGGAGGAGAGGTGACAATAAAGATGGTGAGGAGGAGAGGTGACAATAAGGAGGATGAGGAGGAGAGGTGACAATAAGGATGGTGAGGAGGAGAGGTGACAATAATGAGGATGAGAGGGGACAATAAGGAGGATGAGGAGGAGAGGGGACAATAAGGAGCGTGAGGAGGAGAGGTGACAATGAGGAGGAGAGGGGACAATAAGGAGAATGAGGAGGAGAGGTGACAATAAGGAGGGTGAGGAGGAGAGGTGACAATAAAGATGGTGAGGAGGAGAGGTGACAATAAGGAGGATGAGGAGGAGAGGTGACAATAAGGATGGTGAGGAGGAGAGGTGACAATAAGGAGGATGAGGAGGAGAGGTGACAATAAGGAGGATGAGGAGAAGAGGTGACAATAAGGAGGGTGAGGAGGAGAGGTGACAATAAGGAGGATGAGGAGGAGAGGTGACAATAAGGAGGATGAGGAGGAGAGGTGACAATAAAGATGGTGAGGAGGAGAGGTGACAATAAGGAGGGTGAGGAGAAGAGGTGACAATAAGGAAGATGAGGAGGAGAGGTGACAATAAGGAGGATGAGGAGGAGAGGTGACAATAAGGAGGATGAGGAGAAGAGGTGACAATAAAGATGGTGAGGAGGAGAGGTGACAATAAGGAGGGTGAGGAGAAGAGGTGACAATAAGGAAGATGAGGAGGAGAGGTGACAATAAGGAGGATGAGGAGGAGAGGTGACAATAAGGAGGGTGAGGAGGAGAGGGGACAATAAGGAGAATGAGGAGAAGAGGTGACAATAAGGAGGATGAGGAGGAGAGGTGACAATAAGGAGGGTGAGGAGGAGAGGTGACAATAAGGAGGATGAGGATGAGAGGGGACAATAAGGAGGATGAGGAGGAGAGGGGACAATAAGGAGGGTGAGGAGGAGAGGTGACAATAAGGAGGATGAGGAGGAGAGGTGACAATAAGGAGGATGAGGATGAGAGGGGACAATAAGGAGGATGAGGAGGAGAGGGGACAATAAGGAGGGTGAGGAGGAGAGGGGACAATAAGGAGAATGAGGAGGAGAGGTGACAATAAGGAGGATGAGGAGAAGAGGTGACAATAAGGAGGGTGAGGAGGAGAGGTGACAATAAGGAGGATGAGGAGGAGAGGGGACAATAAGGAGGGTGAGGAGGACAGGGGACAATAAGGAGGATGAGGAGGAGAGGTGACAATAAGGAGGATGAGGAGGAGAGGTGACAATAAGGAGGATGAGGAGGAGAGGTGACAATAAGGAGGGTGAGGAGGAGAGGTGACAATAAGGAGAATGAGGAGGAGAGGTGACAATAAGGAGGGTGAGGAGGAGAGGGGACAATAAGGAGAATGAGGAGGAGAGGTGACAATAAGGAGGGTGAGGAGGAGAGGTGACAATAAAGATGGTGAGGAGGAGAGGTGACAATAAGGAGGATGAGGAGGAGAGGTGACAATAAGGAGGATGAGGAGGAGAGGTGACAATAAGGAGGATGAGGAGGAGAGGTGACAATAAGGAGGGTGAGGAGGAGAGGTGACAATAAGGAGGGTGAGGAGGAGAGGTGACAATAAGGAGAATGAGGAGGAGAGGTGACAATAAGGAGGGTGAGGAGGAGAGGGGACAATAAGGAGAATGAGGAGGAGAGGTGACAATAAGGAGGGTGAGGAGGAGAGGTGACAATAAAGATGGTGAGGAGGAGAGGTGACAATAAGGAGAATGAGGAGGAGAGGTGACAATAAGGAGGGTGAGGAGGAGAGGTGACAATAAGGAGGATGAGGATGAGAGGGGACAATATAGAGGATGAGGAGGAGAGGGGACAATAAGGAGGGTGAGGAGGACAGGGGACAATAAGGAGAATGAGGAGGAGAGGTGACAATAAGGAGGATGAGGAGGAGAGGTGACAATAAGGAGGGTGAGGAGGAGAGGTGACAATAAGGAGGATGAGGAGGAGAGGTGAGAATAAGGAGGATGAGGATGAGAGGGGACAATGAGGAGGATGAGGAGGAGAGGGGACAATAAAGAGGGTGAGGAGGAGAGGGGACAATAAGGAGGGTGAGGAGGAGAGGTGACAATAAGGATGGTGAGGAGGAGAGGTGACAATAAGGAGGATGAGGAGGAGAGGTGACAATAAGGAGGATGAGGAGGAGAGGTGACAATAAGGATGGTGAGGAGGAGAGGTGACAATAAGGAGGATGAGGAGGAGAGGTGACAATAAGGAGGATGAGGAGGAGAGGTGACAATAAGGAGGAGGAGGAGGAGAGGTGACAATAAGGAGGATGAGGAGGAGAGGTGACAATAAGGATGGTGAGGAGGAGAGGTGACAATAAGGAGGATGAGGAGGAGAGGTGACAATAAGGAGGATGAGGAGGAGAGGTGACAATAAGGAGGATGAGGAGGAGAGGTGACAATAAGGAGGATGAGGAGGAGAGGTGACAATAAGGAGGATGAGGAGGAGAGGTGACAATAAGGAGGATGAGGAGAAGAGGTGACAATAAGGAGGGTGAGGAGGAGAGGTGACAATAAGGAGGATGAGGAGGAGAGGTGACAATAAAGATGGTGAGGAGGAGAGGTGACAATAAGGAGGATGAGGAGGAGAGGTGACAATAAGGATGGTGAGGAGGAGAGGTGACAATAAGGAGGATGAGGAGGAGAGGTGACAATAAGGAGGATGAGGAGGAGAGGTGACAATAAGGAGGATGAGGAGGAGAGGTGACAATAAGGAGGATGAGGAGGAGAGGTGACAATAAGGAGGGTGAGGAGGAGAGGTGACAATAAGGAGGATGAGGAGGAGAGGTGACAATAAGGAGGATGAGGAGAAGAGGTGACAATAAAGATGGTGAGGAGGAGAGGTGACAATAAGGAGGGTGAGGAGAAGAGGTGACAATAAGGAGGATGAGGAGGAGAGGTGACAATAAGGAGGGTGAGGAGGAGAGGTGACAATAAGGAGAATGAGGAGGAGAGGTGACAATAAGGAGGGTGAGGAGGAGAGGGGACAATAAGGAGAATGAGGAGGAGAGGTGACAATGAGGGTGAGGAGGAGAGGTGACAATAAAGATGGTGAGGAGGAGAGGTGACAATAAGGAGGATGAGGAGGAGAGGTGACAATAAGGAGGATGAGGAGGAGAGGTGACAATAAGGAGGATGAGGAGGAGAGGTGACAATAAGGAGGGTGAGGAGGAGAGGTGACAATAAGGAGGGTGAGGAGGAGAGGTGACAATAAGGAGAATGAGGAGGAGAGGTGACAATAAGGAGGGTGAGGAGGAGAGGGGACAATAAGGAGAATGAGGAGGAGAGGTGACAATAAGGAGGGTGAGGAGGAGAGGTGACAATAAAGATGGTGAGGAGGAGAGGTGACAATAAGGAGGATGAGGATGAGAGGGGACAATAAGGAGGATGAGGAGGAGAGGTGACAATAAGGAGGATGAGGAGGAGAGGTGACAATAAGGAGGGTGAGGAGGAGAGGTGACAATAAGGAGAATGAGGAGGAGAGGTGACAATAAGGAGGGTGAGGAGGAGAGGTGACAATAAGGAGGATGAGGATGAGAGGGGACAATAAGGAGGATGAGGAGGAGAGGTGACAATAAGGAGGGTGAGGAGGAGAGGTGACAATAAGGAGGATGAGGAGAAGAGGGGACAATAAGGAGGGTGAGGAGGAGAGGTGACAATAAGGAGGATGAGGATGAGAGGGGACAATAAGGAGGATGAGGAGAGAGGTGACAATAAGGAGAATGAGGAGGAGAGGTGACAATAAGGAGGGTGAGGAGGAGAGGTGACAATAAGGAGGATGAGGATGAGAGGGGACAATAAGGAGGGTGAGGAGGAGAGGTGACAATAAGGAGGATGAGGAGGAGAGGTGACAATAAGGAGGGTGAGGAGGAGAGGTGACAATAAGAAGTGAGGAGGAGAGGTGACAATAAGGAGGATGAGGAGGAGAGGTGACAATAAGGAGGATGAGGAGGAGAGGTGACAATAAGGAGGTGAGGAGGAGAGGTGACAATAAGGAGGATGAGGAGGAGAGGTGACAATAAGGAGGATGAGGAGGAGAGGTGACAATAAGGAGGATGAGGAGGAGAGGTGACAATAAGGAGGATGAGGAGGAGAGGTGACAATAAGGAGGATGAGGAGGAGAGGTGACAATAAGGAGGATGAGGAGGAGAGGTGACAATAAGGAGGATGAGGAGGAGAGGTGACAATAAGGAGGATGAGGAGGAGAGGTGACAATAAGGAGGATGAGGAGGAGAGGTGACAATAAGGAGGGTGAGGAGGAGAGGTGACAATAAGGAGGATGAGGAGGAGAGGTGACAATAAGGAGGGATGAGGAGGAGAGGTGACAATAAGGAGGGATGAGGAGGAGAGGTGACAATAAGGAGGATGAGGAGGAGAGGTGACAATAAGGAGGGTGAGGAGGAGAGGTGACAATAAGGAGGGTTGAGGAGGAAGTGACAATAAGGAGGATGAGGAGGAGAGGTGACAATAAGGAGGATGAGGAGGAGAGGTGACAATAAGGAAGATGAGGAGGAGAGGTGACAATAAG
>JBBDGP010005833.1:0-27929 GCA_037952835.1 Lithobates septentrionalis | reverse complement strand
GGGGGTCATGTTTTGTGTTCGACCCCCTCAGGTCACAGCAGCCGCTCTTCTCCTGGCAGAGCCTGGCGCTGGGCACAGGAAGGGTTAATGTCTGTGCATGTCGGTGTCACTCCCGGCCGGTGACACCATGCCTGTCCTGTGTTGGGCGCCGCGCTCATCCTGCGGTTGGAAGGGGCTCAGCTGTTGTTCGGCTGCCCAGCTGTCAGTTGGTGACCCGTCACAAGTTCCCACATTCTCTGCCTTGTCCCCCCCCCCCCCCGGCTCGGCTTGTCATTTTTAGCCCCCAGCATGCGCAGCTGAGCCGGCCGACGAGATGAGGTGATTGGTGGGCGCCCCGCTGGTTGTGGTTCACCCGACCCGGACATTTTACAGGTTTACTGGATGTCCTGCTTTGTTCAGAAGTGGCTCCAAGTGAAGCTGCGCAAGACCTAACCAGTCCAGTTCACCCCCAATTACCCACCCAGTACACCCCCGTTCACCCCCCAGTACACCCCCATTCACCCCCCAGTACACCCCCGTTCACCCCCCAGTACACCCCCATTCACCCCACCCAGTACACCCCTGCTCACCCCCCCAGTACACCCCCGCTCACCCGCCCAGTACACCCCCATTCACCCCCCCAGTACACCCCCATTCACCCCCCCAGTACACCCCCATTCACCCGCCCAGTACACCCCCATTCACCCGCCCAGTACACCCCCATTCACCCACCCAGTACACCCCCATTCACCCACCCAGTACACCCCCATTCACCCCCCCATTCACCCACCTAGTACACCCACCCAGTACACCCCCATTCACCCACCCAGTACACCCCCATTCACCCCCCAGTACACCCCCATTCACCCCCCCTAGTACACCCCCGGTAACCCCCCCAGTACACCCCCATTCACCCACCCAGTACACCCACTGGTTCACCCACCCAGTACACCCACTGGTTCACCCACCCAGTACACCCCCATTCACCCCCCAGTACACCCCCATTCACCCACCCAGTACACCCCCGTACACCCCCATTCACCCCCCCAGTACACCCCCATTCACCCCCCCAGTACACCCCCGTTCACCCCCCAGTACACCCCCGTTCACCCCCCAGTACACCCCCGGTAACCCCCCCTAGTATACCCCCATTCACCCCCCAGTACACCCCCATTCACCCACCAAGTACACCCCCATTCACCCCCCAGTACACCCCCATTCACCCCCCCTAGTACACCCCCGGTAACCCCCCCAGTACACCCCCATTCACCCACCCAGTACACCCACTGGTTCACCCACCCAGTACACCCCCATTCACCCCCCAGTACACCCCCATTCACCCCCCCAGTACACCCCCATTCACCCCCCCTAGTACACCCCCGGTAACCCCCCCAGTACACCCCCATTCACCCACCCAGTACACCCACTGGTTCACCCACCCAGTACACCCCCATTCACCCCCCAGTACACCCCCGTTCACCCACCCAGTACATCCCCCATTCACCCCCCGCGTTCACCCCCCCCTAGTACACCCGCGTTCACCCCCCAGCACACCAGCCTTAACCCCCCCAGTACATCCCCGTTCACCCCCCTAAGTACACCCACATTCACCCCCCGTAGTACACCAGCGTTCACCCCCCCTAGTACACCTGCATTCACCCCCCTAGTACACCCGCATTCACCCCCCCTAGTACACCCGCGTTCACCCCCCAGCACACCAGCCTTAACCCCCCAGTACACCCCCGTTCACCCCCCCAGTACACCCCCGTTCACCCCCCCGTACACCCCCGTTCACCCCCCCTAGTACACCTGCGTTCACCCCCCCAGCACACCAGCCTTAACCCCCCAGTACACCTGCGTTCACCCCCCTAGTACACCTGCGTTCACCCCCCCTAGTACACCTGCGTTCACCCCCCCTAGTACACCCGCGTTCACCCCCCCCCTAGTACACCCGCGTTCACCCCCCCTAGTACACCCGCGTTCACCCCCCCTAGTACACCCACGTTCACCCCCCCTAGTACACCCCCGTTCACCCCCCTAGTACACCCCCGTTCACCCCCCCAGTACACCCCGTTCACCCCCCCAGTACACCCCCATTCACCCACCCAGTACACCCCCATTCACCCACCCAGTACACCCCCGTTCTCCCCCCCCAGTACACCCCCATTCACCCACCCAGTACACCCCCATTCACCCCCCCCCGCGTTCACCCCCCTAGTACACCCGCGTTCACCCCCCCAGTACACCCGCGTTCACCCCCCCAGCACATCAGCCTTAACCCCCCAGTACACCCCCATTCACCCCCCCAGTACACCCCCGTTCACCCCCCGTTCACCCCCCCCTAAGTACACCCACATTCACCCCCCCTAGTACACTTGCGTTCACCCCCCCCTAGTACACCCGCGTTCACCCCCCCTAGTACACTTGCGTTCACCCCCCTAGTACACCCGCGTTCACCCCCCCTAGTACACCCGCGTTCACCCCCCCTAGTACACCCGCGTTCACCCCCCTAGTACACCCGCGTTCACCCCCCCAGTACACCCGCGTTCACCCCCCCAGCACACCAGCCTTAACCCCCAGTACACCCCCGTTCACCCCCCCAGTACACCCCCGTTCACCCCCCCTAGTACACCTGCGTTCACCCCCCCAGCACACCAGCCTTAACCCCCCAGTACACCTGCGTTCACCCCCCCTAGTACACCCGCGTTCACCCCCTCCTAGTACACCCGCGTTCACCCCCTCCTAGTACACCCACGTTCACCCCCCCTAGTACACCCACGTTCACCCCCCTAGTACACCCCCGTTCACCCCCCTAGTACACCCCCGTTCACCCCCCTAGTACACCCCCGTTCACCCCCCAGTACACCCCCATTCACCCCCCCAGTACACCCCCGTTCTCCCCCCCAGTACAACCCCGTTCTCCCCCCCAGGACACCCCCATTCACCCACCCAGTACACCCCCATTCACCCCCCCCGCGTTCACCCCCCTAGTACACCCGCGTTCACCCCCCCAGTACACCCCCATTCACCCCCCCAGTACACCCCCGTTCACCCCCCAGTACACCCCCGTTCACCCCCCCCTAAGTACACCCACATTCACCCCCCCTAGTACACTTGCGTTCACCCCCCCTAGTACACTTGCGTTCACCCCCCTAGTACACTTGCGTTCACCCCCCCTAGTACACTTGCGTTCACCCCCCCTAGTACACCCGCGTTCACCCCCCCTAGTACACCCGCGTTCACCCCCCCTAGTACACCCGCGTTCACCCCCCCTAGTACACCCGCGTTCACCCCCCTAGTACACCCCCATTCACCCCCCCGCGTTCACCCCCCCTAGTACACCCCTGTTCACCCCCCCCAGTACACCCCCGTTCACCCCCCCAGTACACCCCCGTTCACCCCCCCAGTACACCCCCGTTCACCCCCCCAGTACACCCCCATTCACCCCCCCCGCGTTCACCCCCCCAGTACACCCCCGTTCACCCCCCCTAAGTACACCCCCGTTCACCCCCCCTAAGTACACCCCCATTCACCCCCCCTAAGTACACCCGCATTCACCCCCCCAGTACACCCCCGTTCACCCCCCAGTACACCCCCGTTCACCCCCCCAGTACACCCCCATTCACCCCCCCCTAAGTACACCCGCATTTACCCCCCTTAGTACACCCGCGTTTACCCCCCTTAGTACACCCGCGTTTACCCCCCTTAGTACACCCGCGTTTACCCCCTTAGTACACCCGCGTTTACCCCCCTTAGTACACCCGCGTTCGCCCCCCTAGTACACCCGCGTTCGCCCCCCCCTAGTACACCCGCGTTCACCCCCCCTAGTACACCCGCGTTCACCCCCCTAGTACACCCGCGTTCACCCCCCCAGTACACCCCGTTCACCCCCCAGTACACCCCCATTCACCCCCCCTAAGTACACCCGCATTCACCCCCCCTAGTACACCCGCGTTCACCCACCCAGTACACCCCCATTCACCCCCCGCGTTCACCCCCCCAGTACACCCCCGTTCACCCCCCCTAAGTACACCCCCATTCACCCCCCCTAAGTACACCCGCATTCACCCCCCCCTAAGTACACCCGCATTTACCCCCCTTAGTACACCCGCGTTTACCCCCCTTAGTACACCCGCGTTCACCCCCCCTAGTACACCCGCGTTCACCCCCCCTAGTACACCCGCGTTCACCCCCCCTAGTACACCCGCGTTCACCCCCCCTAGTACACCCGCGTTCACCCCCCCTAGTACACCCGCGTTCACCCCCCTAGTACACCCGCGTTCACCCCCCCTAGTACACCCACGTTCACCCCCCTAGTACACCCCCATTTACCCACCCAGTACACCCCCATTCACCCCCCCCCGCGTTCACCCCCCAGTACACCCCCGTTCACCCCCCAGTACACCCCCATTCACCCCCCCCCCCGCGTTCACCCCCCCTAGTACACCCGCGTTCACCCCCCCAGCACATCAGCCTTAACCCCCCAGTACACCCCAGTTCACCCCCCCAGTACACCCCCGTTCACCCCCCAGTACACCCACGTTCACCCCCCCTAAGTACACCCACATTCACCCCCCCCTAAGTACACCCACATTCACCCCCCCAGTACACCCGCGTTCACCCCCCCTAGTACACCCGCGTTCACCCCCCCTAGTACACCCGCGTTCACCCCCCCTAGTACACCCGCGTTCACCCCCCCTAGTACACCCACGTTCACCCCCCTAGTACACCCCCGTTCACCCACCTAGTACACCCCCGTTCACCCCCCCAGTACACCCCCATTCACCCCCCCCGCGTTCACCCCCCAGTACACCCCCGTTCACCCCCCCAGTACACCCCCATTCACCCCCCCCGCGTTCACCCCCCCTAGTACACCCGCGTTCACCCCCCAGTACACCCGCGTTCACCCCCCCAGCACATCAGCCTTAACCCCCCAGTACACCCCCGTTCACCCCCCCAGTACACCCCCGTTCACCCCCCAGTACACCCACATTCACCCCCCCTAAGTACACCCACATTCACCCCCCCTAAGTACACCCACATTCACCCCCCCTAGTACACCCGCGTTCACCCCCCCTAGTACACCCGCGTTCACCCCCCCTAGTACACCCCCATTCACCCCCCCTAAGTACACCCCCATTCACCCCCCCAGTACACCCGCGTTCACCCCCCCTAGTACACCCACATTCACCCCCCCCTAAGTACACCCACGTTCACCCCCCCAGTACACCCACATTCACCCCCCCAGTACACCCGCGTTCACCCCCCCAGTACACCCGCGTTCACCCCCCCTAGTACACCCGCGTTCACCCCCCCTAGTACACCCGCGTTCACCCCCCTAGTACACCCCCATTCACCCCCCGCGTTCACCCCCCCAGTACACCCCTGTTCACCCCCCCCCAGTACACCCCCGTTCACCCCCCCAGTACACCCCCGTTCACCCCCCCAGTACACCCCCGTTCACCCCCCCAGTACACCCCCATTCACCCCCCCCTAAGTACACCCGCGTTCACCCCCCCTAGTACACCCGCGTTCACCCACCCAGTACACCCCCATTCACCCCCCCCCGCGTTCACCCCCCCAGTACACCCCCGTTCACCCACCCAGTACACCCCCGTTCACCCCCCCTAAGTACACCCCCATTCACCCCCCCTAGTACACCCGCGTTCACCCCCCTTAGTACACCCGCGTTCACCCCGTGTTGTCCTGTAGGGTGCCCATGTTGTCCCGGGTGCGTTCACCCCCCCTAGTACACCCGCGTTCACCCCCCCTAGTACACCCGCGTTCACCCCCCCTAGTACACCCGCGTTCACCCCCCAGTACACCCGCGTTCACCCCCCCTAGTACACCCGCGTTCACCCCCCCCTAGTACACCCGCGTTCACCCCCCCTAGTACCCTCCCCAAGTACACCCCCGTTTAACCCTCCCCAAGTACACACCTGTTCACCACCCCCCAAGTACACCCCCCAGTACACCCCTGTTCACCCCCCAAGTACACCCCCCCAGTACACCCCTGTTCACCCCCCAAGTACATCCCTGTCCACCCCAGTACACCCCCCTTCACCACCCCCCCAGTACACCCCCCTTCACCACCCCCCCAGTACACCCCCGTTCATCCCAATGGAACTATCATTACATTCCTACTATGGGCCGACCTATTCAGAAATAAATAAAGCAAAACATTGATCGCTTTTATTTTTTTTATTAATTTCATAGGCAAAGTAGAAAAACAAAAAAATGCAGTGGACCCCCCCCCCCCCCCCCCTTCTACTTTTGATGAGGGGTAATATTTTTTTTAAATATTGTTACTGGAGTTAGAAACTATTATTTGTGCCATATGATGCTAAAATGATCGATAATATACCAAGCTTTGCAAAGTCATTTACAAGTAAAATAAAAGGAATAAAAACAACAAAAAATAAATAAGGGTTAGAAAAACAAATGATAAAAATATCACCAGGAAAACAATAGGGTGAGGAAAGAGAAATTAGAGCCGATTGGGGTAACTACGGGGTTACTAAGGAGATCTACAGATCAATTCTACTGATAATAAGGTAACACTTATACATTGTATCTCTATATCTCCCGTCTGATCAATGTTTATAAACAATGTTACTTTGTATCTCTCTATCTCCTATCTGATGAATGTTTATAAACAATGTTACTTTGTATCTCTCTATCTCCCGTCTGATCAATGTTTATAAACAATGTTACTTTGTATCTCTCCATATTGCATTTAGATAACATTTAGGCCTCATGCACAGTGGACATTTTTACAGCTGTTTTTGGCTTCAGATGTTTTTTTTCTGCAGTCAATAAACTCCCCATCATGTTGTCCTGTAGGCTGCCCGTGTTGTCCTGTAGGCTGCCCGTGTTGTCCTGTAGGCTGCCCGTGTTGTCCTGTAGGGTGCCCGTGTTGTCCTGTAGGCTGCCCGTGTTGTCCTGTAGGCTGCCCGTGTTGTCCTGTAGGCTGCCCGTGTTGTCCTGTAGGGTGCCCGTGTTGTCCTGTAGGCTGCCCGTGTTGTCCTGTAGGCTGCCCGTGTTGTCCTGTAGGCTGCCCGTGTTGTCCTGTAGGCTGCCCGTGTTGTCCTGTAGGCTGCCCGTGTTGTCCTGTAGGCTGCCCGTGTTGTCCTGTAGGGTGCCCATGCACACATAGACTGTTTATCAGCAGTTTTTGGGCAGTGGCGTTTTGGCTTTAAAAAAACCCAAAACTTTGCGGGCTCTGAGAGGAATTTTTCAGCTGTAAAAACGCTTTAACATCAAAAAACGCCTAAAAACGCAGATAAACGATCTAAAAAAACACGGCCCACCAGCCTTTTTTTTAACGTTTTTGATCCATTGAAAAAAAAGCTAGATCGGCGTCTGGATGGCGTTTGCCCCCCCCCCCTCCCCCAGATGCCCCGCTTGGCACGACTCTCGGGACTGTCTGGTAAACTTCAACCTTGGGAGTCGGTAGAAGTTGGCGGAGATCGATCGCTCGGCCTGGACTGATGTGGCAGGGAGACGTTCAACGTGTTTGGCGTCGGGCCGGGGTCCAAGTCTCCTCCATGTTTATTGTGTATCTCCGGGAACGCTCAGGTAGGAGCGCACATCCTGGGGGAGGGGGAGGGGCAGTGTGTGCGCAGCCTGCGGGTCACACTTTATTCTTTCTGTGTCAATATTTGGAAAGGGGGGGAGGGGGGGAGCGTCTGATCTGCGTCCAACCGCGGCGCCTTCATCTTCCGAAGGTCACGGAACTTCTCCATGTGTTACCTGAGAGCTTCTCCTGCTGCGGTGTGAGGACAGGTGTTCACTCACCCCTCAGATCCCACCCCTCCCCCCTGAGATCCCACCCCTCACCCCTGAGATCCCACCCCTCCCCCTTGAGATCCCGCCCCTCCTCCCCTGAGATCCTGCCCCTCCTCCCCTGAGATCCCGCCCCTCCTCCCCTGAGATCCCGCCCCTCCTCCCCTGAGATCCCGCCCCTCCTCCCCTGAGATCCCGCCCCTCCTCCCCTGAGATCCCGCCCCTCCCCCCGAGATCCCTCCCCTCCCCCGAGATCCCTCCCCTCCCCCCGAGATCCCTCCCCCTGAGATCCCACCCCTCCCCCCTGAGATCCCACCCCTCCCCCTTGAGATCCCGCCCCTCCTCCCCTGAGATCCCGCCCCTCCTCCCTGAGATCCCGCCCCTCCTCCCTGAGATCCCGCCCCTCCTCCCTGAGATCCCGCCCCTCCTCCCTGAGATCCCGCCCCTCCTCCCGAGATCCCGCCCCTCCTCCCCTGAGATCCCTCCCCTCCCCCCCTGAGATCCCACCCCTCCCCCCTGAGATCCCGCCCCTCCCCCCTGAGATCCCGCCCCTCACCCCTGAGATCCCGCCCCTCACCCCTGAGATCCCGCCCCTCCTCCCCGAGATCCCTCCCCCTGAGACCCCGCCCCTCCCCCTGAGAACCAGCCCCTCCCCCGAGATCCCTCCCCCCAAGATCCCACCCCTCCTCCCAAGATCCCTCACCTGCCCCACACAGTCCCTGGAATGCAATCCGCAAGCAATTCTGAAGCATTTACAAAGCGTCATAAACTTTTATTTTTTGGAAATTCGAGTAGATGTGTAAATATTCACAATCCATTTCCTATCTGGAGGACGTCCGGCATCATCTAGCCCTTCCCTCCCCATGACATGTCACAATATACCAAAACAGAATAATTTCTTAGAAAAGCCATCAGTGACCGTGCCCAGGCTGAGATGATGTCATCAGTCTGCTGCAGGCAGGGGAAGGCATTTGCTCAGTCTCTCCTCCCCCAGTGATCAGACTGTACATTGTAACTTTGTAGGAGGAGGAGGAGTCATTTCCTCAGTCTCTCCTCCCCCAGTGATCAGACTGTACATTGTAACTTTGCAGAAGGAGGAGGGGTCATTTCCTCAGTCTCCCCTCCCCCAGTGAACAGACTGTACATTGTAACTTTGTAGAAGGAGGAGTCATCATTTCACCAGTCTCCCCTCCCCCAGTGATCAGACTGTACATTGTAACTTTGTAGCAAGTAATAAGGTGATAGGAAGCAACAGGGGCTTTTCTGTGTCAGACATTTGTGAACACCAACCATAACTGCACAGGAACCAGGATTGTGTCACTTCTGAGCCGGCATCTGAGTGCAGGAAGTAGATATTGACCCTGGATGATGCCTGAACAAAGATGGTGCCGTCCTTCTGGAGAGAATAGCAGATGTTGGGGGAGGGGGGGGGTCCTGTGATCTCTGTGGGGGGGAATAAATACCTGGAAGGGGGACACATCACTCAGCATGCTGTATACTGTATCTGATGACGGGTCCACTTTAATGCTTGGTGTGATTATAGTGGGTTGGTGTGTGTGTGTGGGTGGGGGGGGGGGGGGTATTTGAATTGATGAGATCAATTTTTATGTTTTTTTTGTTATTCTCTTTTGCTGGGTTTATACCCGATACATGTGTGCAGTGCACCCCCCCCCATCTTCCATCCCCCCCCATCCTCCATCCTAGTCATGTGACGGTGATTGATAATGATCAGAGTGACAGGAAGTGACACTGGGGGGGGGGGGGGGTGCAGAGCTGGTTGGTGGTGAAGGTGATGCTTTGCAAAAACATCGGATCTGAGGCACAATGTCGGAACTCCCAGCAACACTTTTTTTTTTTTTTTTTTTTTTCTTTTCCATTTTTTTAGATCGTCGGTTGTGTTCAATATTATTAAAGTTGTTCATTTTCAAAATTAAAAATGTTGTTTTTAAGGTGGAAGAAAACCCCGACCATAACTATTCCTCCAAAGAATCCCCTGTGACGGGGTGACAACGCAGGAGAAACAATCGATAGGGACAGAGCGTTGTCACCGTATGACAGGAAGCGCCTGAAGATGGCGGCATCACCGCCGATCATTATAATAAAAACGGCAGATTTAAATGGGCAGAAAGGCCAATCTAGAACAATTATACCCACCCCCCTGCCTTCTACCCCCCCCCCCCCCCCGCCTATTCCCTCCCTGCCTTCCCTGTATAAATAGATCTGTGTACTTGCCTATGTTCAATCCTCTGGGGTCACCTGATCTTGCTGCTCCGTGTCAGGGGGGAGGAGCACTCAACCACAGCTGTGAATTCTGGGTGCTCCCTCTTCTCCCCTGCAGCCGCCGCTCACTGACACTGAGCTGCGGGGTCACATGACTGGAGCAGAGTAAAGACAGGTAAGTACACAGATCTCCTTTTACAGGGTAAGTAGGTAGGAGAAGGAGGGGGCGGGAGGAGAGAACAATTTTATCAATCATTAGTGTTCTTCCTCTTTAAATCTGCAGGTGACAACGCTCTCTTCCTGTCTCCCAATTCTGCGTTGTCACCCGGTCACAGGAGATTACAAGTGGCGGCTTCCGCACACACATGACGCAGGCGTGGTCCGCTGGTGACGCCGTCAGTGCGCAGCAGCCTTAATCGCTTATAGCCACAGATTGCTGCGATTCTGTTGCTGCTACAAATAAGGCTTCATTCCTAGTTGTGCAACTCCAAAGTCCTGCGACTTGGACGCAACTTTGATGCGACTTTGGATGGGTGCGACTTTGGCCAATGATATTAGACAACTGTTCCACGACTGTGGCGTGCATAAAATCCCAGCGTGACTTCGGAGGGTTGACATTGCAGTCTATGGCACTCAAGTCGCACCAAAGTGGTGCAGGAACCTTTTTAAAGTTGCTGTGACTTTAAGTCGCACGTATGTGACCTGTTGAAAAACATGCGACTTTAGTGTCCAAAGTTGCATGACAAGTTGCACAAAGTTGCCATTCACACTTCTGTGATTCCAAAGTTGCCTGACTTTCAGGTTTGAGCAATGATAATGGATAACTGTTGCACAACTGTCATTTGTATAACATTCAGGTGTGACTTTTAAGGGTTTACATTGCGGTCTGTGGCACTCAAGTCGCATGAAAGTCGGACCAAAGTAGTGCAGGAACCTTTTTTTAATTCGCTGCAAGTCGCACACATTTGAACTGTTTTCAATGAAAACCATGGTGGGCTCCGCTACACATCGCTCTCCATCAGCCAATGGCGGGGAAGTCACAGAGTGATGTCATCGCTCAGTCTAGAGCCCCATTGATGGGCTCCCCTCTACACATCGCTCCCCATCAGCCAATGGCGGGGAAGTCACAGAGTTATGTCATCGATTAGACTAGAGCCCCATTGGCGGGGAAGTCACGGAGTGATGTCATCGCTCAGACTAGAGCCCCATTGATGGGCTCCCCTCTACACATAGCTCTCCATCAGCCAATGGCGGGGAAGTCACGGAGTGATGTCATCGATTAGACTAGAGCCCCATTGGCGGGGAAGTCACGGAGTGATGTCATCGCTCAGACTAGAGCCCCATTGGTGGGCTCCCCTCTACACATCGCTCCCCATCAGCCAATGGCGGGGAAGTCACGGAGTGATGTCATCGATTAGACTAGAGCCCCATTGGCGGGGAAGTCACGGAGTGATGTCATCGCTCAGACTAGAGCCCCATTGATGGGCTCCCCTCTACACATTGCTCTCCATCAGCCAATGGCGGGGAAGTCACGGAGTGATGTCATCGCTCAGACTAGAGCCCCATTGATGGGCTCCCCACTACACATCGCTCTCCATCAGCCAATGGCGGGGAAGTCACAGAGTGATGTCATCGCTCAGACTAGAGCCCCATTGGTGGGCTCCCCTCTACACATCGCTCTCCATCAGCCAATGGTAGTAAAGTCACGGAGTGATGTCATCGCTCAGACTAGAGCTCCATTGGTGGGCTCCCTTTACACATCGCTCTCCATCAGTCAATGGTGTGGAAGTCACGGAGTGATGTCATCGCTCAGACTAGAGCCCCATTGGTGTTCTCCCCACTACACATTGCTCTCCATCAGCCAATGGCGGGGAAGTCACAGAGTGATGTCATCGCTCAGACTAGAGCCCCATTGGTGGGCTCCCCTCTACACATCGCTCTCCATCAGCCAATGGTAGTAAAGTCACGGAGTGATGTCATCGCTCAGACTAGAGCTCCATTGGTGGGCTCCCTTTACACATCGCTCTCCATCAGTCAATGGTGTGGAAGTCACGGAGTGATGTCATCGCTCAGACTAGAGCCCCATTGGTGTTCTCCCCACTACACATTGCTCTCCATCAGCCAATGGCGGGGAAGTCACGGAGTGATGTCATCGCTCAGACTAGAGCCCCATTGATGGGCTCCCCTCTACACATTGCTCTCCATCAGCCAATGGCGGGGAAGTCACGGAGTGATGTCATCGCTCAGACTAGAGCCCCATTGATGGGCTCCCCACTACACATCGCTCTCCATCAGCCAATGGCGGGGAAGTCACAGAGTGATGTCATCGCTCAGACTAGAGCCCCATTGATGGGCTCCCCTCTACACATCGCTCTCCATCAGCCAATGGTAGTAAAGTCACGGAGTGATGTCATCGCTCAGACTAGAGCTCCATTGGTGGGCTCCCTTTACACATCGCTCTCCATCAGTCAATGGTGTGGAAGTCACGGAGTGATGTCATCGCTCAGACTAGAGCCCCATTGGTGGGCTCCCCTCTACACATCGCTCTCCATCAGCCAATGGCGGGGAAGTCGCAGAGTGATGTCATCGCTCAGACTAGAGCCCCATTGTGCACTCCGCTACACATCGCTCTACATCAGCCAATGGCGGGGAAGTCACGGAGTGATGTCATCGATCAGACTAGAGCCCCATTGGCGGGGAAGTCACGGAGTGATGTCATCAATCAGACTAGAGCCCCATTGGCGGGGAAGTCACGGAGTGATGTCATCAATCAGACTAGAGCCCCATTGGCGGGGAAGTCACGGAGTGATGTCATCGATCAGACTAGAGCCCCATTGGCGGGGAAGTCACGGAGTGATGTCATCGATCAGACTAGAGCCCCATTGGCGGGGAAGTCACGGAGTGATGTCATCTATCAGACTAGAGCCCCATTGGCGGGGAAGTCACGGAGTGATGTCATCTATCAGACTAGAGCCCCATTGGCGGGGAAGTCACGGAGTGATGTCATCGCTCAGACTAGAGCCCCATTGGTGGGCTCCCCTCTACACATCGCTCTCCTTCAGCCAATGGTAGTGAAGTCACGGAGTGATGTCATCGCTCAGACTAGAGCCCCATTGGTGGGCTCCCCTCTACACATCGCTCCCCATCAGCCAATGGCGGGGAAGTCACGGAGTGATGTCATCGCTTAGACTCGGCTTTGATACAAATTGTTACATATTAATAGGTCGGAGATTCCGCAGCTCAGACTTTGTTACAAATTGATACAAAAAGACAAGTTCTGGATTCCATGGACCGGATCTTATTTCTTTCTTGAGGAACAGAAGCGGATCGCTGTAAATAAATCCTCCGTCTGATGTGGCCCCAAACCGAGGGCCCCTCCTTGTTTTTTGCTGTAGGGGGCTGCGGTGCTCTTTTCATGTTTTTTCCTCAGTTTTTGGTGTTACGTTGTTGGCGGTGTTTCGGGGTGTGAGGCCGGCGTGTAAGCTTCTTGTTTTTCTCGGTTCTGCTGTTGTGGTTTTACTCGAGATTGGAGCTGCGCCCGATTGGCGGTCACATTGAAGGCGGTTGTTGCCGTGGCAGCTGACTCAGAGAGAAACTGAAAGCGGCTCCACCGCGAGCAGCACATCCTGTAGTAAACAAAGTGTGTGAATTCTCCATTTGTCTTCAATGTACAGCCCTGCCCCCGAGACCGCACTGAGGGGTCCATCCAGGGGGGGAGGGGAGGCGCTCCTGGCGATCACCGGGTCTGCCAGCCATACACACGAGAGCTGCAGCGCCTGCACTGCAGACCTTGGCTCACCATCCTCATCCTCCTCGGGTGTGTGAAGACGTTCTGATGTACACAATAGATTTATAGTTTATTCTGTTTTATATTTTGTCTTTATGCCATGGACATGGCTTTGTTTATAAACAAAGGGTTGGAGCTGGTGTTACTTTTTGTCTTTGTTTATAAACAAAGGGCCAGTTTTTGTGTTGGTGTTGTCTTTGTTTATAAACAAAGGGTCGGGGTTGCTGTTGCTTTTTGTCTTTGTTTATAAACAAAGGGACAGTTTTTGTGTTGGTTTTGTTTATAAACAAAGGGTTGGTGTTAGTTTTTGGCTTTGTTTATAAACAAAGGGTCAGGGTTGCTGTTGGTTTTGGCTTTGTTTATAAACAAAGGGTTGGTGTTAGTTTTTGGCTTTGTTTATAAACAAATGGTCAGTGTTGGTGTTAATTTTATCTTTGTTTATAAACAAAGGGTCGGGGTTGCTCTTTGGTTTTGGCTTTGTTTATAAACAAACTCAACAATCGCCATCTCAGCATTTTTATTTTTTTTTACATTTGAACATTTTTTTCCAGCATGAAGTTGCTATTTAAGGATAATTTTGGGGAAATTTTACTTCTCATCCTTTGTTTTTATATAAAAACAAAAAACAGTCAGCGCAGTTGGCGGTTGTTCGCTGAGAATTCTCTTCCGGTTGGATATTTTGTCTCTGTTGTTTTGCAGTTTTTTTTTTTGTATTTTTATTTTCTTGCTGGTGATTTGTCGGTGACCGGTTGGTGACCGGCGGTGACCGCACTGTGACGGCGTGCTGAGCTGTCCTCCCGGCATGACGTCACCCTGGCGGCTGCGGTCTCTGGGAATGTGAGGAAGGTATTTCTTGGTCGGTGTGACTCATGTGAGATCGCTCCTGGTCTCCTGGCAGCCGTTCCCGGGGATGAGGTCACCCTGGAGAGGAGCGCGGAATGTTGGCACCGCAAACGATCGCTCTGATGTCATCTGCCCCTTTAACCTCTCGTATGCCGCTCTCTGTCAGGACCGTTCTGATGCCATCTGCCCCTTTAACCCCTCACTTCATACTGAAAAACAAAGTATCAAAAACAGGAAGAGACCACCGTATCCCCCCTGCGGACTCGCTTGTTTGACGTATTCAAAAAATGAAAAAGTATAAAAGAGCCTCCTGTCCGGCGTCCTCATTGGCAGAATTGTTTTTTTTTTTTTTTTTGTTCTTTTAATATAAATTGATCGAATTATTAATCCTCAGCGAGGATTTCCTCTTATTTGACGTCCTGGGGAGGTGACAACTTGATAAGTCCCGTCTCTAATCGCCGGAGGTGTGCGTGTATCTCATACTTGGTTTATAGTCCCCTCCTCCCTCCTCCCCCTCCTCCCCCTCCTCCTCCTCCTCCCCCTCCTCCCCCTCCTCTCAGAGCTGAAACTGGTCTGAACCTGGGAAAAAAAAATTCTGCCCTATGGTGAAGCATTTTCTGATTTGCTTCCTGATAAAGCTTTACAGGTGCTTTCATTGCAGGAGAGGGCACATACACACACATAGTATTGGAGGGTGTCGGGTACTACTGTAGGTGAGCTTTCCCCCCCCCATTAATGGTGAACTCTGGGGAAAGGATTTGCCACCACATTGCACGGATTATATGCTTGTTTAGATCTCGGGTGCTGCAAGACGAGCAAGTTTACTTACCCGATCCTCTGCTCCTGCAGGCTCCCTCCAGGCTGTAAAACCAATCCCCACTGCCTCTTCTCCTCCCCGGTGGTCCCCGCTGCCTCTTCTCTTCTCCTCCCCGGTGGTCCCCACTGCCTCTTCTCTTCTCCTCCCCGGTGGTCCCCGCTGCCTCTTCTCTTCTCCTCCCCGGTGGTCCCCGCTGCCTCTTCTCTTCTCCTCCCCGGTGGTCCCCGCTGCCTCTTCTATTCTCCCCGGTGGTCCCCGCTGCCTCTTCTATCCTCCTCCCCGGTGGTCCCCGCTGCCTCTTCTTCTCCCCGGTGGTCCCCGCTGCCTCTTCTCTTCTTCTCCTCCTTTCCGGTGGTCCCTGCTGCCTCTTCTCTTCTTCTCCTCCCCGGTGGTTCCCGCTGCCTCTACTCTTCTCCTCCTTCTCGGTGGTCCCTGCTGCCTCTTCACTCCTCCGCCTCCCCGGTGGTCCCGCTGCCTCTTCTCTTTCGCTCCTCCCCGGTGGTCCCGCCTGCCTCTTCTCCTCCCCGGTGGTCCCCGCAGCCTCTTCTTTCCTCCTCCCCGGTGGTCCCCGCTGCCTCTCCTCCCTGGTGGTCCCCGGCTGCCTCTTCTCCTCCCCGGTGGTCCCGCTGCCTCTTCTCTTCTCCTCCCCGGTGGTCCCCGCTGCCTCTTCTCTTCTCCTCCCCGGTGGTCCCCGCTGCCTCTTCTCTTCTCCTCCCCTGTGGTCCCCGCTGCCTCTTCTATTCTCCTCCCCGGTGGTCCCCGCTGCCTCTTCTTCTCCCCGGTGGTCCCCGCTGCCTCTTCTTCTCCCCGGTGGTCCCCGCTGCCTCTTCTCCTCCCCGGTGGTCCCCGCTGCCTCTTCTCTTCTTCTCCTCCTTTCCGGTGGTCCCTGCTGCCTCTTCTCTTCTTCTCCTCCCCGGTGGTTCCCGCTGCCTCTACTCCTCTCCTCCTTCTCGGTGGTCCCTGCTGCCTCTTCACTCCTCCGCCTCCCCGGTGGTCCCGCTGCCTCTTCTCTTCTCCTCCTCCCCGGTGGTCCCGCCTGCCTCTTCTCCTCCCCGGTGGTCCCCGCAGCCTCTTCTTTCCTCCTCCCCGGTGGTCCCCGCTGCCTCTCCTCCCTGGTGGTCCCCGGCTGCCTCTTCTCCTCCCTGGTGGTCCCCGCTGCCTCTTTTCTTCTGCTGGTCCCAACCCCCCTGATGATGCGTGGCTGCACATGCACAGATTGCCAGTGATCCCAATGTGCATGCGCAGTGCGCTGCACATTGGGATGGGGAGTATATCGGTAGGATTTGGGAAGAAAGGGTCGGATATCATTCTGGCCCCAAGCGAGGAAGGCAGAGGAGCCGGGATCAGAGTTGCCAACCGTCCGGAAATTTACAGATGGTTTATAAAACTCCGTAATTTTTTTCTCTGTCCGTAAATGTCTGTGATGGGAAAATTGTGTACATAAAAATATAACCGCTGTCAGCTTGGAAATGCGCAGTTCCAAAGCCAGCTGAATGCCAGCGCTCGGGTGGTGCGTGTTTGTGTGTGACGTCATGGCGCACCTCAGACATGTGAGTTAAAGTCACGCCCGAGCCTGCCACTCACCAAAAAGATATTTCGATTTTTTTTCAGTATCTAAGGCTCCATTCACAGAGAAGTGTGCAAAACGTGTGCAAAATCGTGCATTTTTGGGGCGCGTTTATCAAACATGCTACAAAACTCAAGACATGGCAAGTGGACGTGGAAAATTTTGCATGTAAAAATATGACTGCTGTCGGCTCGGAATTGTGCATGCGTACAGTTCTGAAGCGCCCCCAAATGCTGCTACTCGGGTGGCGGAGAGGGTTCTGGGTGCGCGCCTGCGTGTGACGTCATGGCGCACGTCGGACGTGTGAATTAAGGGAATTAAAGCCGTGCATGAGCCTGGGACTCACCAAAAGGTATTCAGATTTTTTTTTTTCGGTATCGAAGGCTCCATTCGCACCCAAGAAGTGCGCAAAAGTGTGTAAAATCAAGCATTTTTGGGCGTGCTTATGAAACGTGCTGAATACTCCAGGCACGGCAAGTGGATGCATGGGGTTTTTTTTTTATGAGGAAAGACGCACAACATATGGAGCAAAACGTGGCAAAGGCTCAACATGGAAAAAAGCCACATGAGATACTTTTCAACACTTTGAAATGAACGGGCCGCCCCATATGTGTTGTGTGAAAATGCGCACAAAAAACCCCCCACATAAAAATTGCACGTTTCACAGGACGCCAAGTGTAAATGGGGCCTAATTGCGTTATGGGTCGGGGGGGGGAATCGGGAGGAAAATATGTGAAGTACTTTGAGGATGAAAGTCCTCTTCAATCTGTTGTCACTCATTATACATCTACTGAGTTCAGCAAATGTATTTCTTTAACAACTTGCCGACCGCCTGCAATGTACTGCGGATGGGCGGCGGCTGTAGGCAAAGCGTCGCTGCTTCCTTTCCGGGTTTGGGACACATGCATGCACGCCCAGGGCAATGTTAGGACCACAGCTTTAGGCCTGGGTCCCCCTGAGCCTGACCACAAACATTGCCCAAGACCACCCACTGGCCATCCCACCAAGTCCACCCACTGGCCATCCCACCAAGTCCACCCACTGGCCATCCCACCAAGTCCACCCACTGGCCATCCCACCAAGTCCACCCACTGGCCATCCCACCAAGTCCTTCAGGGAACCCAGTTTTATTTTAATACTCTTACAAGTTAAAATATCCTCCATCCCATGTCCTCCTTCAGTCCCATCTTCCCCATCCCATGTCCTCCTCTATCCCGTGTACTCTTCCTTCTGCAGTCCCATCCCATGTCTTCCTCCATCCTATGACCTCCTCCTCCTCCTCCTCCTCCAGTTCCATCTCCTCCATCCCAGTCCTCCTTCTCCATCCCATGTCCTCCTCCTCCAGTCCCATCTCCTCTATTCCCTGTCCTCCTCCAGTCCCATCTCCTCCACCCCAGTCCTCCTTTTCCGTCCCATCTCCTCCAGTCCGATCTCCTCCATCCTAGTCCTCCACATGCAGTCCCATCTCCTCCATCCTAGTCCTCCACGTCCAGTCCCATCTCCTCCATCCCATCTCCTCCATCCCATCTCCTCCATCCCATCTCCTCCATCCCATCTCCTCCATCCCATCTCCTCCATCCCATCTCCTCCATCCCAGTCCTCCTTCTCCATCCCAGTCCTCCTTCTCCATCCCATGTCCTCCACGTGCAGTCCCATCTCCTCCATCCTACGTCCTCCACGTGCAGTCCCATCTCCTCCATCCTAGTCCTCCATGTGTAGTCCCATCTCCTCCATCCCATGTCCTCCTCCTCCATCCTATGTCCTCCTCCAGTCCCATCTCCTCCATCCTAGTCCTCCACTCCCAGTCCTCCTCCTCCATCCCAGTCCTCCTCCTCCATCCCAGTCCTCCTCCTCCATCCCAGTCCTCCTCCTCCATCCCAGTCCTCCTCCTCCATCCCAGTCCTCCTCCTCCATCCCAGTCCTCCTCCTCCATCCCAGTCCTCCTCCTCCATCCCAGTCCTCCTTCTCCATCTCAGTCCTCCTTCTCCATCCCATGTCCTCCTCCAGTCCCATCTCCTCCATCCCAGTCCTCCTTCTCCATCCTATGTCCTTCTCCAGTCCCATCTCCTACGTCCTCCACGTGCAGTCCCATCTCCTCCATCCTAGTCCTCCATGTGCAGTCCCATGTCCTCCTCAAGACCCATCTCCTCCATCACAGTCCTCCTTCTCCATCCCATGTCCTCCTCCATCCTAGTCCTCCACGTCCAGTCCCATCTCCTCCATTCCAGTCCTCCTCCTCCATCCCATGTCCTCCAGTCCCATCTCCTCCATCCCAGTCCTCCTCCTCCATCCCATGTCCTCCTCCAGTCCCATCTCCTCTATCCCAGTCCTCCTTCTCCATCCCATGTCCTCCAGTCCCATCTCCTTTATCCCATGTCCTCCTCCTCCAGTCCCATCTCCTCTATTCCATGTCCTCCTCCAGACCCATCTCCTCCATCCCAGTCCTCCTTCTCCATCCCATGTCCTCCTCCAGTCCCATCTCCTCCATCCTTGTCCTCCATGTGCAGTCCCATCTCCTCCATCCTATGTCCTCCTCAAGACCCATCTCCTCCATCCCAGTCCTCCTTCTCCATCCCATGTCCTCCTCCAGTCCCATCTCCTCCATCCCATGTCCTCCTCCAGTCCCATCTCCTCCATCCTACGTCCTCAATCCTAGTCCTCCATGTGCAGTCCCATCTCCTCCATCCCATGCCCTCCTCAAGACCCATCTCCTCCATCCCAATCCTCCTTCTCCATCCCATGTCCTCCTCCAGTCCCATCTCCTCCATCCCAGTCCTCCTTCTCCATCCCATGTCCTCCTCCAGTCCCATCTCCTCCATCCTAGTCCTCCACGTCCAGACCCATCTCCTCCATCCCAGTCCTCCTCCTCCATCCCATCTCCTCCATCTCATGTCTTCCTCCTCCAGTCCCATCTCCTCCATCCTACATCCTCCACATGCAGTCCCATCTCCTCCATCCTAGTCCTCCATGTGCAGTCCCATCTCCTCCATCCCATGTCCTCCTCAAGACCCATCTCCTCCATCACAGTCCTCCTTCTCCATCCCATGTCCTCCTCCATCCTAGTCCTCCACGTCCAGTCCCATGTCCTCCATCCCAGTCCTCCTTCTCCATCCCATGTCCTCCTCCAGTCCCATCTCCTCCATCCTACGTCCTCCACGTGCAGTCCCATCTCCTCCACGTGCAGTCACATCTCCTCCATCCTAATCCTCCACATGCAGTCCCATGTCCTCCATCCCAGTCTTCCTCCAGTCCCATCTCCTCCATCCCAGTCCTCCTTCTCTATCCCATGTCCTCCTCCAGTCCCATCTCCTCCATCCTACGTCCTCCACGTGCAGTCCCATCTCCTCCTTCCTAGTCCTCCACGTGCAGTCCCATGTCCTCCATCCCAGTCTTCCTCCAGTCCCATCTCCTCCATCCCAGTCCTTCACGTGCAGCCCCATCTCCTCCATCCCATGTCCTCCTCCTCCAGTCCCATCTCCCCTACCCCATGTCCCCCGGGCCCCCCGCACTGCCCCCGGGCCCTCTGGCAGTACCTGACTGCCCATATGGTCAGTCCGTCCCTGGTCAGAGTGGAGGAGGAGCCTAGGCTCCATCGGCTCTTAGGTGTGCTGTTGTGATAAGCAGCTGGCACCTGTCCTGCCTGTCACAATAATGGTGAGGTTCATTGTGGCGCCTGACCTCAGAGGATATGTGGGGAAGGTGCCCAGAGTAGCGAGACCTGCCTGGGCCCCCTACAGGCATGTGGGCTGTGTCCCCCCCCCCCCCCCCGATGGTGGCTCTGTGCACACCCACCGCCAGCACTGTGATTGTACACAGCGGGAGTCTGTCAGCAGATCCCGGCCAATGATTCGTGGCCGGGACCTGCTGATCGGCTGTGTTCAATCACAGCCTAGAGCCCTGTGTTGGTAAACAACACAGAGCTTTTTACAGAAGGAACAATCTCTCTGCTCCGCATGAGAAACAAAGAGATCTATTAGTAAAATCAGCACACACATTACATATTACACATTGCTAGGCACACGTTTAACCCCTTGATTGCCCCTAGATGTTATCCCCTTCCCAGCCGGTGTCATTAGTACAGTGTATAGTATTATCACTGATCGCTGTATTGGTGTCACTGGTGATGTCAATGGCAGTTAGTCGGTTCTCCCCAGTGTCAATTAGCGTCAGATTGACCGCCACAATATTGCAGCCCTGTTGTAAGTCGTTGATCGCCGCCATTACTAGTATATATAAAAATTATTATTTTTTTAAATCCAGTATATACCATAGTTTGTAGACGCTATAACTTTCACACAAACCAATATACACTTGTTGGAATTTTTTTTTTTTATAAAAAATATGTAGCAGAATAAATTTTGGCCTAAATTGATGAAGAAATCCGATTTATTTATTTAATTGGATATGTTTTATAGCAGAATGTAAAAAAAAGTGTTTTTTTCAATTTTTTTCAATTTTCTGTCTTTTTTCATTTATACTGCAAAAAGAAAAAAAAAACAACCCCCCCCCCCCCCCCAGTGGTGATTAAATACCACCAAAAGAAATCTGTATTTGTGTGAAAATAAAGTATAAGCCGTAGACATTTGATAACATTGTATACATTCTCTCTTCATTGCTCGGTGCAGTTGTACGCTGGCGGGTCACAGAGCCGGGGGGGGTGGGGGGCGGCTCTGTGACCCGCCAGTACAGAATTGTGCCACGCGTTTGCTGGAACTCTGCTGTCGGTCGGTAATCGGTCACGCCAACTTTTTTTTTTTTTTGGGTGGAGGGATTTCCCGGGTAGTTTTTAGTGAAGCTCTTTCTTCCTCTTCGGACACCTGAGCCGTCCAGTATCTGTCAGTTCAGCGGAGTCCCCCGGGGGGAACGGGGGGGGGGGGTGTGACAGCCCTCCGCCCCCGCGCCTCAATCTCGTCCTGACAGAAATAGTTTCTAGTATGTAAATAAGGATGAGTAAAAAAATACTCCGCCGCCAAATGTGAATGAGGAGGGAAAAAACGCCCTGGAAAGCCCCCGGTGAGCGTACTATGACTGAGCCCCCACCCCTCCCCCCACATAGTGTGAGCGCAGAGGAAACCGCTCTCTGCTCCGCACTCACTAAATGTCAGCCAGTATAACTACCCGCATTCTGCATTTATATCCCCCCAATCAACCTGCTGCAAGCTGAACACGTAGTCATTGGCTGCTCACTGCTCAGCGCTTCCACAGTTCACGCCCTTTATGTAAAGATCTATTTGTTTTCCTTTTATAGAGGAAATAATTTATTTTCCAAAAGTTTTTTTTTGTCTTTTCCTAAAGTTGTTCAGAAAGATCCTGTGGTTATCTCTGTCTCCGTCCCCTGTCCTCCTGTGCTTCAACTATCTCTGTCCCCCATTCCCTGTCCTGTCCTCCTGTGCTTGGACTATCTCTGTCCCCCATTCCCTGTCCTGTCCTCCTGTGCTTGGACTATCTCTGTCCCCCATTCCCTGTCCTGCCCTCCTGTGCTTGGACTATCTCTGTCCCCCATTCCCTGTCCTGTCCTCCTGTGCTTGGACTATCTCTGTCCCCCATTCCCTGTCCTGTCCTCCTGTGCTTGGACTATCTCTGTCCCCCATTCCCTGTCCTGTCCTCCTGTGCTTGGACTATCTCTGTCCCCCATTCCCTGTCCTGTCCTCCTGTGCTTGGACTATCTCTGTCCCCCATTCCCTGTCCTGCCCTCCTGTGCTTGGACTATCTCTGTCCCCCATTCCCTGTCCTGTCCTCCTGTGCTTGGACTATCTCTGTCCCCCATTCCCTGTCCTGTCCTCCTGTGCTTGGACTATCCCTGTCCCCCATTCCCTGTCCTGTCCTCCTGTGCTTGGACTATCTCTGTCCCCCATTCCCTGTCCTGCCCTCCTGTGCTTGGACTATCTCTGTCCCCCATTCCCTGTCCTGCCCTCCTGTGCTTGGACTATCTCTGTCCCCCATTCCCTGTCCTGTCCTCCTGTGCTTGGACTATCTCTGCCCCCCATTCCCTGTCCTGTCCTCCTGTGCTTGGACTATCTCTGTCCCCCATTCCCTGTCCTGTCCTCCTGTGCTTGGACTATCTCAGTCCCCCATTCCCTGTCCTGTCCTCCTGTGCTTGGACTATCTCTGTCCCCCGTTCCCTGTCCTTTCCTCCTGTGCTTGGACTATCTCTGTCCCCGTTCCCTGTCCTTTCCTCCTGTGCTTGGACTATCTCTGTCCCCCATTCCCTGTCCTGTCCTCCTGTGCTTGGACTATCTCTGTCCCCCATTCCCTGTCCTGTCCTCCTGTGCTTGGACTATCTCTGTCCCCCATTCCCTGTCCTGTCCTCCTGTGCTTGGACTATCTCTGTCCCCCATTCCCTGTCCTGTCCTCCTGTGCTTGGACTATCTCTGTCCCCCATTCCCTGTCCTGCCCTCCTGTGCTTGGACTATCTCTGTCCCCCTGCTCTTTCCTTCTGTGGTTGTCTCTGTCCTCTGTCTTGTCCTCCTGTGCTTGGACTGACTCTGTCCTCCTGCTCTCTCCTCCTGTGGTTGTCTCTGTCCCCTGCCCTTTTCTCCTGTGGTTGGACTGTCTCTTTCCACATCCCCTGTCCTACTCCTATCCTCTTGTGATTGGACTCTGTCCCTTCTTCTGTCCTCCTGTGGTTGGACTCTGTCCCTTCTTCTGTCCTCCTGTGGTTGGACTCTGTCCCTTCTTCTGTCCTCCTGTGGTTGGACTCAGTCCCTTCTTCTGTCCTCCTGTGGTTGGACTCAGTCCCTTCTTCTGTCCTCCTGTGGTTGGACTCAGTCCCTTCTTCAGTCCGAGGGGAACTTTCTCGGCAGAACACGGGCAGATCATGGATTTTGGGAGGAACAGGCCCCTCCCCCTTATCAACTTGCTATTTAAATGAAACCTGTTTTCATTACACACCTTATTTTAGAGGCACTGATTGGTCCCTGCCTCCCCCCCCCAACCAACTTTAAATTTATCTTTCTGATTTTATTACATTATTTAGGACCCAGTGACATCACCACCGGGTCTCTGGGCTCCTCTATGCAATGCAGGCAGATCATGGCTGGTGGGAGGTGCTGACAGAGGGCTGTACATAGCTTCCTGAAGATAAGACTGAGGGGGGGGGGGCTGGGGGATCTAAGACTTGAGGGGGGGAGGATATAAGACTGAGGGGGGGGGATATAAGACTGAGGGGGGGGATATAAGACTGAGGAGGGGGATATAAGACTGAGGAGGGGGGGGTATAAGACTGAGGAGGGGGGGATATAAGACTGAGGAGGGGGGGATATAAGACTGAGGAGGGGGGGATATAAGACTGAGGAGGGGGGGATATAAGACTGAGGAGGGGGGGATATAAGACTGAGGGGGGGGATATAAGACTGAGGGGGGGGATATAAGACTGAGGGGGGGGATATAAGACTGAGGGGGGGGATATAAGACTGAGGGGGGGGATATAAGACTGAGGGGGGGGGGGATATAAGACTGAGGGGGGGGGATATAAGACTGAGGGGGGGGGATATAAGACTGAGGAGGATGGATATAAGACTGAGGGGGGGGGGGATATAAGACTGAGGAGGGGGGATATAAGACTGAGGAGGGGGGATATAAGACTGAGGAGGGGGGATATAAGACTGAGGAGGGGGGATATAAGACTGAGGAGGGGGGATATAAGACTGAGGAGGGGGGATATAAGACTGAGGGGGGGGGATATAAGACTGAGGGGGGGGGGATATAAGACTGAGGGGGGGGGATATAAGACTGAGGGGGGGGGGATATAAGACTGAGGGGGGGGGATATAAGACTGAGGAGGGGGGGATATAAGACTGAGGAGGGGGGGATATAAGACTGAGGAGGGGGGGATATAAGACTGAGGAGGGGGGGGATATAAGACTGAGGAGGGGGGGATATAAGACTGAGGAGGGGGGGATATAAGACTGAGGAGGGGGGGATATAAGACTGAGGAGGGGGGGATATAAGACTGAGGAGGGGGGGATATAAGACTGAGGAGGGGGGATATAAGACTGAGGGGGGGGGGATATAAGACTGAGGGGGGGATATAAGACTGAGGAGGGGGATATAAGACTGAGGAGGGGGGGATATAAGACTGAGGAGGGGGGTATATAAGAATGAGGAGGGGTATATAAGACTGAGGGGGGGTATATAAGACTGAGGGGGGGGATATAAGACTGAGGGGGGGGATATAAGACTGAGGGGGGGGATATAAGACTGAGGGGGGGGATATAAGACTGAGGGGGGGGGGTTATAAGACTGAGGAGGATGGATATAAGACTGAGGGGGGGGGGATATAAGACTGAGGAGGGGGGATATAAGACTGAGGAGGGGGGATATAAGACTGAGGAGGGGGGATATAAGACTGAGGAGGGGGGATATAAGACTGAGGAGGGGGGATATAAGACTGAGGGGGGGGGGATATAAGACTGAGGAGGGGGGGATATAAGACTGAGGAGGGGGGGATATAAGACTGAGGAGGGGGGGATATAAGACTGAGGAGGGGGGGGATATAAGACTGAGGAGGGGGGGGATATAAGACTGAGGAGGGGGGGATATAAGACTGAGGAGGGGGGGATATAAGACTGAGGAGGGGGGGATATAAGACTGAGGAGGGGGGGATATAAGACTGAGGAGGGGGGATATAAGACTGAGGGGGGGGGGATATAAGACTGAGGGGGGGATATAAGACTGAGGAGGGGGATATAAGACTGAGGAGGGGGGGATATAAGACTGAGGAGGGGGGTATATAAGAATGAGGAGGGGTATATAAGACTGAGGGGGGGTATATAAGACTGAGGGGGGGGATATAAGACTGAGGGGGGGGATATAAGACTGAGGGGGGGGATATAAGACTGAGGAGGGGGGGATATAAGACTGAGGAGGGGGGGATATAAGACTGAGGAGGGGGGGATATAAGACTTAGGGGGATATAAGACTGAGGAGGGGGGATATAAGACTGAGGAGGGGGATATAAGACTTAGGAGGGGGGGATATAAGACTGAGGAGGGGGGGATATAAGACTGAGGGGGGTATATAAGACTGAGGGGGGTATATAAGACTGAGGGGGGTATATAAGACTGAGGGGGGGGATATAAGACTGAGGAGGGGGGATATAAGACTGAGGAGGGGGGGATATAAGACTGAGGGGGGTATATAAGACTGAGGGGGGGTATATAAGACTGAGGGGGGGTATATAAGACTGAGGGGGGGTATATAAGACTGAGGGGGGATATAAGACTGAGGGGGGGATATAAGACTGAGGGGGGGATATAAGACTGAGGGGGGGGGATATAAGACTGAGGGGGGGGATATAAGACTGAGGAGGATGGATATAAGACTGAGGGGGGGGGATATAAGACTGAGGAGGGGGGATATAAGACTGAGGAGGGGGGATATAAGACTGAGGAGGGGGGATATAAGACTGAGGAGGGGGGGATATAAGACTGAGGAGGGGGGATATAAGACTGAGGGGGGGATATAAGACTGAGGGGGGGGGATATAAGACTGAGGAGGGGGGATATAAGACTGAGGAGGGGGGATATAAGACTGAGGAGGGGGGGATATAAGACTGAGGAGGGGGGATATAAGACTGAGGAGGGGGGGATATAAGACTGAGGAGGGGGGGATATAAGACTGAGGAGGGGGATATAAGACTGAGGAGGGGGGATATAAGACTGAGGAGGGGGGGATATAAGACTGAGGAGGGGGGGATATAAGACTGAGGAGGGGGGGATATAAGACTGAGGAGGGGGGGATATAAGACTGAGGAGGGGGGGATATAAGACTGAGGAGGGGGGGGGGATATAAGACTGAGGAGGGGGGGGATATAAGACTGAGGAGGGGGGGATATAAGACTGAGGAGGGGGGGGATATAAGACTGAGGAGGGGGGGGGATATAAGACAGAGGAGGGGGGGATATAAGACTGAGGAGGGGGGGGATATAAGACTGAGGAGGGGGGATATAAGACTGAGGGGGGGGATATAAGACTGAGGAGGGGGGGATATAAGACTGAGGAGGGGGGGATATAAGACTGAGGAGGGGGGGATATAAGACTGAGGAGGGGGGGGATATAAGACTGAGGAGGGGGGATATAAGACTGAGGAGGGGGGGATATAAGACTGAGGGGGGGGGGGATATATGACTGAGGGGGGGGGGATATAAGACTGAGGGGGGGGATATAAGACTGAGGGGGGGGGGTCATCATAGGAAACCCTTTAAAGTGAGCCCAAGGCTTTGATGAGCAGCTGAGGCAGCCAAGAGTAGTAATGAGATCCGGGGGTGGTGGGGGGGATGTCTGGACCCCCCCCATCTCGTCTCCTGGACCCCCCCCCCATCTCGTCTCCTGGACCCCCCCATCTCGTCTCCTGGACCCCCCCCATCTCGTCTCCTGGACCCCCCCCCGATCTCGTCTCCTGGACCCCCCCATCTCGTCTCCTGGACCCCCCCCGATCTCGTCTCCTGGACCCCCCCATCTCGTCTCCTGGACCCCCCCGATCTCGTCTCCTGGACCCCCCCATCTCGTCTCCTGGACCCCCCCCGATCTCGTCTCCTGGACCCCCGCCATGGGGACGGCTTGGCGGTGGAATCTTTGGCTCGGCACACTGGAACCAAATCTCTCCCCGCAGCCATGAAGAGACCGTCTGTGTTCAGCCGGATTAGGAGACAATCTCATGTCCACTCCTGGGATTTGGGGGGGGGGGAGCAGCGATTCCAGGGGGTGTAAAAACAGGTTTGAATATGATTACAAATGGAACAACGTAAATATGGAACAGCAATACATCAAGAGATTTAAAAATGTGTGTAATTGTAAATAGTTAAATTATTTTCAGGTAATTAACAAATTAATAACTTTGTGTTCAGTGCAGAGTCTCTGCAGTTCCCCATCAATGTGGTAAGGGGGGGGAGGGGGGAACAGGTTCGATTTAATTTAGGCTCCTGCGCCACG